>BQNB010052870.1:5682-40279 GCA_026074375.1 Tanacetum coccineum | reverse complement strand
GAGCGGTGGTGGTTTGAACTTTCCTGCTTCGGCCGCGAGGATTTCTTTAGGCTTTTTGGTGAGGGGGTAAACTTGCTAGACCCTTGTCCTTCCCTTGACTGACCTCGGACGTCAGATTTTCGCTCGGAAGCGTGCCGCTTGGACTGATCTTGTGATTTCCACTGTGAATGACCTTTCTTCTTGGAAGCGGCCACAGCTTCTCCTCGTATAAAGGCAGTGGTGACTGTCATCATTTCTTCCATGGTCTTTGGGACGTGTTCGTTGAGACGCTTTGTTAGTTCGGGGTTGTTGACCCCATGCATGAACCCGAAGATCCGCATGCATTCAGTAACTTTGAACCGTTCTATGAAATCCTCAATGGTCTCCCCGTCCCTCTGCTTAATGTTGTGAATTTTTACTGGATCTTTTACATACTTCTTCTGCTGCCTGAATATGCTAGAAGGCCGCTTTTGAGACCCTGTACCTCGATGCTTCTGAGGTAGTTCATCAAACTAAACCCTCGCAGCCCCTATTAAGGTAGAATTGAACATGTGCCACCATGTAGGCATCGCCCAACGTTCCACCTGTTCGCGGGTTGGAATCTTTACAATATTTCATCTTGTTCTCCGGATCTACAAAATTTAACCAAATAATTTCCCACTCTATTTACTCTAACTTTTTAATTTTTTTAACTCTTATATATCTTCTCATATCCTATCTTACCATTATTTACCTACACCATCTACACCAACATAAATCTCCTTTATAACAATCCAACCTTTACCACCTAACTTATATCTTCAAAATCAATCTTTTTCAACACCCCACCCACAAAAACCTCATTTTCTTCAACTCTCAAACCCTATCAATAACACAAAAAATTTCCATTACCCCCTCTATAACCTTAACTCCACCTAAAACAACTATCCCCTTCTTTATCGCCATACGATTCTTCGATGCCCCGAGGGCGGTCTTCCATTCGGGGACGTTCCCTACTGAGGGAATGACCTCTACTGTGAGAGGGGTCTCTCGAGTCCGCCCTGCTTGGCCTGAACTTTGTTGTACTTAGCGAGTAGGTATCACTGAGTCGTTCATGCACGCTCTTCCTTCGGTGGCTCAGGCGGTTAAACACGTTTCTGTCATCGCGTCTTTCGCAACCTCGTGTCCGGGATCTCTCAGGGTGGAATCTCGTAGGCGAGTTTTCTGCCCTCGAGTTTAAGGAGTTCTCCCTTTCTCTTCGGGTTTTCTTAGAGTTTTCTCCAAAATTTAGTCTGGTTTGGACTTCTTTTCGCTTGTCACGCCGTGCCTTCTCCATAATGATCGGCAGGATGTCTTCGTAGTGTTCTTCGCAGAAGTCCAGGATGTTCACCCTGGGTGCGGCGTCCGACGCCTTTTCCTTGTTTGCAGTTTTCGTGACAGTGGTCACAATGGGGGTTGCATTAGCCATTGCGCTCATTCTGATGAGAGTAATTCCTAGTGTTGGGTCCCACGGATGGCGCCAACTTGTTGATACAAAAGTTAGGTTGGGTCTAGTTTGATCTGAATAGGCTGCTATTCGGGTATAGAGTACCTTGTTCTTGTACCAAGTGAATTTGTTGAAGGACCCTGCACAAGGAAATAAACACCGTTAACCTTATCGTGGGAGCGGATCCCACGATTAGACTCCGGCGTGAGAGTAAGTATGTGATTTTGAGAGAGTAATTGAGTGTAATTAGGGTTTGTTAGATACCTGTACCGATGATAATTGGGTTCCTTTTATAGGCTGAATACCCTTTAGGGTTTCCGTATCTTTCGGCCCAAGACGCGGCCGATATTGTAGGGATTTGTAATTATCCTGACTGATTTAAATAAGTAAAGCATATCTCTTATTTACTTAGGTTATCCTCTCTTAAAGATAACTTATGAAGTTACCGCGTCCACGGACAGCGTGCCCGTAGCCGCGACCCGTAGGTCCAGAAGGCCATGACCGCTATGCATGGGCCGTAGGCCCGTTAGCAGCTACGAAGCCCATAGTAGTATAAGTGGGCCGGGGCGGTCCATACTATACGTCATCAAATATCATTCCTTATTGTATTAATTTAGGTGGTTTAGTGGCAAAAGAGCTTGTGTTTTATTCATGCCTAGAATGTGGGAGGGGGGGGGGGGGGGGGGTCCCTCACGGGGGGGGAGAGAGGGGCAAATATCATTCCTTATTGTATTAATTTAGGTGGTTTAGTGGCAAAAGAGCTTGTGTTTATCATGCTAGAATGTGTGAGGTCTCCAGTTCAATTCTTGCTATGTGCAAAAAAATTTGAAGTGGCAACGTCAATCTTATGAAAATAGAGGGTTTTACCTAGTTTAAGTATGTATAATGGTAATTTCAAATCTCGTGAATTAGTCAGCAAAAAAATCAAAAACCATAGTTACCCGAAGGGTTCTAAAAGGTCTGCCATGACGCCGCTAAGGCCTCGCAAAGGCGCAAGGCGTGACCTTCGCGCTACGCAATAGACCAAGGCGTATGCTTAAGGCGTGACGTGAGATGAGAAGTGAAAAACGTGATAAAGCGCGATAAGACATGATGTGTGGAGGTTTTTTGAATTTAATTTCGATAAAAATCAATTTTTTATGGAAATGAAAAAGATTACATACACAGATAGTTTCTTGACTTTATTCTTTATGTATGACACTTTTGTAAACTCGATATATTTGAAAATATGATATAAATATATAAATTTATAAATGTTTTCATATTTTGTGCCGCCTTAAGTCACGCCTTAAAGAACGCCATAACTCGCCATGACTTCTAAGACGTATGGTTTAGCTATGCCGTCACGCCCCGCCTCACGCTATTTATAACCTTGGTTGCCCGTAATGTAGTCATGCAAGAAAGACCAAACACTGTTTGTAGGGAAACATGTACACTTTATTAATATAAATCGAAATAAAATTCAATAAATAAATTAACAGAAAATTAAATAACAGACATAAATGGGTAGAAGCAGAAGACATACACTATATAACGATAAGTAAATAAAAGCAGTAAAAGGTCGTGAAACGAGGCTCGTTTTTAACGCGATTCTCTTAAAACAGATTCACCGTATGTTTCTCAGGGCACAACGTCCAAAGCTGTTGTACAGCCAGACCTGACAAACTTGCCTGGAAAATCACGGAAGCAATCGTACGTTTCTGATCGAAAGGATTGCTGGAACTTGGTTGCTATGGAGTTGTGTTTTTTTGTTGTAGTAAATGAATGAGAATTATGATTATATTTATACTGAAAAACTTGTCTTGTTTTCCAAGATTAAATATATACCATAATTAGACAAATCTGTTAAAAATAATACAGATTTTTCATATCTTTTATAACACAAAATTATTCTGTAAATATTCTGTAAGACTTGTTTAATAAGTCTATATCTATTCTTAAAATAGATTTACAGAAAATTCTGGAAAAAGAAACCCATCCTCACTTTCCATCTTGGGCGATGTAGGAGGATAAATTTCTCAGATTTTGTGTTTCAAGTGTCACACTTTGAGACACGATATCTCATTCATATTATCTCCATTTTGGACATACTTTAGCTCGTTGCGAAGCTCTCTTCAAGGAGAACGCAAAACTACAAGCTAATATAAATATATATAACATATATTAAATAATGTCCAAACTTTGCAAAAAGTCATTTTGCAATACTATTTTTCCAACAATCCCCCACATGAATGGAAATCGGTCGAAAACACACGAAAGTTTCGGCGAAATTTCTGCGGTTGAGTCCTGCATAGGATAGGTAGGTGTGACCCTTTGAACCTTCCCTTGTGAGATGCACTTAGCCTCCTAGATCTGAGTAGACGCGATGTCCTTGAACTCAGCCTCTGTTTACGTAGACGACAATACACACTCACACACGACTCTCCCTGACCTTGTCAAGTCCTCATAGTCGTGCCCGTTATGGTCATGAGCACTAGCCTGGTTCTGCAAGAGCTCTTAGGAATTGCGCCCCCCATAATTCCCTTCGAAGCGACCCCACTTCTCTCTCACATAGGTGATTTCATCCTGAATCATTAAAAACATATGTTTTGCGATTTCATCTTGAATCATTATGCTTTATGATTTCATCTTGAATCATTAGAGCCATATGTTTAACCTCTCAACAAGTCACATTTGTTATAGGAATGGACTAGGATGTTATAATTTTAAGTAACACCCCCACATTGACGTGACTTCCCCCACATTTCTATGATTAGGTTGTCCTATTGAACCCAGATCTTGGGATCTCCAGTCAACTGGGTTAGGTTTTCCTTCATAGAAACTCATTCCTTTAAGGGCTTTAGTCACATTCCTTTAGGCGACTCACTAACTAACTCTCTGCTTAAGCCTTTCGTAAGCGGATCCGCGATGTTATCCATTGACTTTACGTAGTCAATCGTGATAACTCTATTTGAGAGTAGTTGTCGCACCAATCACCGTCTATGATGAATATGTCTCGACTTACCATTTTACATTGTGATATGAGCTCTGTCAAAATTCAATTGACTATCACACTTTATAAACATGGCCGTTACCGGTTTACGCCATCTTGGTATGTCCTTTACGAATTAACGTAAATATCCTGCATATTCTATAAATTTATCTTAAATGATAAATTCAGATTTCATCATAGATTTAGCTATAAGCGTCTGTTTGAAATACTTTCAAGATTTCTAAGACATAGCTTTCCACTTAGCGTAAGTACATCCGCTCTAGTGGATCTAGATTCTTTTAAGTAAGAATCCAAATTTGCATTACTCTATCATTTGATAGCAGTCGGATATCTTCCATAATGCAATTTCATAAGTATCATCGTACTTGTGTAATGTAATACTATTCAAATGAACATCACTTGAATTACTGGTATACTTGACCTGGTTATAAATTCAAGTCACATACGTCATTATACACATAAGATGCCCAATATTCTTTTAGTATTCAAAATGGGCAACACCTTTAGATTAAAAAATGACATTGAATTCTAGCTAGGCCGGAATCCCCCACATTGAACCTCTCAAGAATATTGTCCTTATAATATTTTTGACTTCAAGATAAATCCATATTGGTTCACATGACCTTAGTTCCAAGAACCATATTCGACAACTTATGAAGTTCATGTCAGTCTTGACTCCAACATATCATTAGGGTGTGTTTGGTAGGGAGAAATGAAGAGAAATAGATTTAATTTTATTTCTCAAGTGTGTTTGGTAGAGAGAAATAAAAAAGTGGAGAATTGAAGAGAATTAAGTTGGGAAATGGAGAGAAATGGTAGTGTAATTTTTGTCCACCTTATTTCCTTAATTTTGATAGAGAATTTGGAGAAATGGGTTTTTATTTTTATTTTTGTTTTTTGCTTTTATTTTTCTATTTTTTTATAATCACAGTCGGGTCAAATTCGGGTCAAGACTAAAAATTCCATACCCGAACCCGACCCTATTTGAATTATGGTTAATTGGGTTCGGGTCAGTTCGGGTCAATTCGGGTCGGTTCAACTTGGCCGGATTCATTCGGGTTCGGGTCAACCTGAATATGAGTAAAATGTAATAAAAAAATGCTATTTTTTTACTCTTTTAAATATAAAATTTATATTAAAAAAATTAACAAAACCTTTATTCGGGTCGACTCGAACCCGAGTTAGCAAAACTTTTTCAACCCGAAACCCGACCCTATCTAGCATTCGTGTTACCTGGTTCACCCGAATAATTTTTTTTGATCCGGGTAACCCGATCCGAATAGGCTTAATAGGGGTCAGGTCCGAATAGGCTTAACCCGACCCGAGTAACCTGACTCGAAAAAAATGATGGTGAAATTATTGTATTATAATCGTTCTTTATTTTTAGTTTTTTAAAAGAAGAAAAAAATTTCGTGATTATTTTTTATTTCAATTCTCTTGTGTTACCAAACAATGGAATTCAATACATTTCTCATTCAATTCCATTTCTCTGAATTCTATTCTCTACTTCATTTCTAATCTCTGAAATTCTCTCTACCAAACGTGCCCTTAGTGTATTTGTTTATCTTCTTATCACTTCTAGTGATAATTATACCATCTATGTATAAACACAGGAGTACACACATACATCTATTAATTTTGAATCCACATTCTTGCATGATATGGTGAAAATTGATATCCTTGTTTGGGAGCTTTCCTTAATTCATATAATGACTTAACAAGCCTACGAACTTTGCTCTCTAATCCAAGAGCCATGAAACCCTCAGGTTGGTTCATGTACAGTACTTTTTTCTAAATCTCCAATTAGAAATGTCATTTTCACATCCATTTAATGAACTTTCAATTTTCTTAATGCGGCAATAGCAAGTACCATCTTAATCGAGGTTATTCGCGTAACAGGCCAATAAGTATCAAAGTAACCTAGACCTTCGCGTTGTCTAAATCCTTTGATCACCAATCTTGATTTGTACTTGTCAATGGTGCCATCGGCTTTCATCTTCTTCTTGAAGATCCATTTATAGCCTAGTGGTTTACAACCCGAAAGTAAACCCACGAGCTCCCAAGTATGTTTTGTAAAATAGAATCTATTTCACTTTTAATGGCTGCATTCCATTGGAGCCATTCCAAGAAATTTACCGCTTCTTGATAAGAAGTAGGTTCATTTTCTACCATAAAAGAAACAAAATCGGGTCTAAACGATTTCTTGGTTCTTGCCCTTTTGCATCTTCTAGGTTCAACCTCTTCTTCCTTGGGTTGATCTTGTCTCTCATCTTGGAGATCATTATCATCTCGTTGTCTCTGATCTTGGACAACTTCGTCATCTTTTCTAGATGATTTTCTAATTTCCTTCAAGGAAATATGTTTTCAAAGAAGGAAGAACTTCTTTATTCCATTATTGTATCCTTTTGTATATCAACATACACAAAGAAACCATAAGCACTACTATTATGAGCATATACTAAGAATATGCAATTCACAGTTTCAGGTCAAATCTTTTGAACCTTGGGGTTCAATACGGATATCTTAGCTAGATATCCCCCACATTTGTAAATACTTATAAGATAGTCTTCTTCTCATCCATAGTTCATAAGAAATATCTTATTTTCTTTACAAGGGATCTTATCTAAAGATAAGTAGCCGATATAATCGCTTTCTCCCACGTGTCATGGCTTTAAACAGGACTTAAGAACATAGCATTAACCATATCTTCTAAGGCACGGTTCTTTTCTTTCAACAATTCTCTTGTTGGAGTATCAAGAGCAATAAATTTGTGTCTTATTCTAAGTTTAGCACATAAATTTAGAAATGGAAACACATATTCACCTCCAGTATGACTTCGAACCACCTTGTTTTCGTTAATAAGTTGATTCTCAACTTATTTATATAGAACAATCTTATCTATATCCTTACTCTCAAGTAAGTGTAAATCGCAATATTTTGTACCACCATCAACAAATATGATGAAGTACTCGCTATTCTTTACCTTAGTAGGTATCAATTCCAAATCACATAAAACCATGTGAATCATATCAAGGGTTCGGTTATTTTCCGTTCAACCGAGAGAAAAGACAATCTTGTCAGTTTAACTTCAACACAAGTTTTAAGTTTGTAGTCCGTGTCAATACAAAAAGTGGATATCCAATTTAGTTTAATTAGACAACATATTGAGTTAAAATTTAAAACATGTCCGAGTCAGCCAGGCCATACATTTAAAAAATCAAATAAGCTGAATTCATACTAATTTTGCTAAAATGACCATTAGAAATTACATTCAGCTTAAACATTTTTAAAGGCGTAACCCGTACGGACTCAAATTATGTTATTCGTTAACTCAATTCTTATTTGATTCAAACATAAGATGAAAGCCAAAATTCATTAAGCAACCATCCGGACACAAGATTCCTACAGAATCTATGGAACGTATAACGCTTTGGTTAACTTAGACTCTTTTCCAGATGTGAATCACATCTCCTTTTCCCCTGATATTTGCTGTTGGAGAGTTGCCCAAAAATCGTTCTCTCCATTCTCAATTGCATTGTAAGAGTTAATCAAACTCTTATAACCATATACATGACATGATACCAAAGTGCTAATCCACCATTATCTAAGGTTGGATTCTCTTATAGCCTTAGTTTTCATGTCATTCAGACTATATAACACATAGTTATGGCACATACGGTTTCTAAATGCTTCAAAGCATCTACCATACACGTAACTCGAGTATCGGTCTCCCTTTTAACAAGTTCGGGAGCAGATCCTTTAGATGTCACTCGTGATCACAAGTGTTTTTTAACAAAACGATTTTAATTCGTCTTTTATTTAAAATACTAATGTTTTGTAAGATCTGTTATACAAAACCGTTTTAAAAGAAGTCTTTCGATTAAAACAATTAAACAATATCACGTATTACATAATTTTTTTAACCAAAACACATATGTAATATGATGTTGTCAATTTCCATTACAAAGATCTTAATAGATCTATTTTACATGATCTATTTCTATACTGAAACTCAACAAGGTTTCTATAGATTTACTTTTAAACTCAAAAAAAAAATCAAAAAATATATCTAGTTAATAATTAACCGACCCGGTTTAAAATAAACTAGACAAGTCAAACAAACACTTTCACCAAATTAGTAAAGTGATATATATATATATGATATTTAATAATAACATATATAATTATCAATATCTTGATTCAAAGAAATTATTCTTGATTTTATCGAACACGTTACAGTTGTCTAATAAAATAACAACTTACATTTTATGAGATGTATTTCAAACACTACTACAAAAATAGCTTTTACCCACGGACTTTTCCCACGGAAAAAATCTTGTGGGAAATTTCCCATGGAATACCCAAAATTACCCACTGAATTGGTGACAAAATTTCAGTGGGAAATATGTGGCAAATTTCCCACGGATTTTTCACTATTTACACACTAAAGTGTTCATCTATGTATAAACACAGGAGTACATATATACTATCGATCATAAATACATCCATTAATTTCGAATCCACATTCTTACATGATATGGTGAAAATTGATATCCTTGTTTGGGAGCTTTCCTTAAGCCATATAATGACTTAACAAGCCTACAAACTTTGCTCTCTAATCCAGGAGCCATGAAACCCTCAGGTTGGTTCATGTATAGTACTTTTTTCTAAATCCCCGTTTAGAAATGTCATTTTCACATTCATTTGATGAACTTTCCAATTTCTTAATGCGGCAATAGCAAGTATCATCTTAATTGGGGTTATTCGCGTAGAATAAGTATCAAAGTAATATAGACCTTCTTGTTGTCTAAATCCTTTGATTGCCAATCTTGCTTTGTACTTGTCAATGGTGCCATCGGCTTTCATCTTCTTCTTGATAGATCCATTTTATAGCCTGGTGGTTTACAACTCGAAAGTTAACCCCAGAGCTCCCAAAGCATGCTTTTTTTTTTGTAAATAGAATCTATTTCACTTATAATGCTTCTTCTTTGACCTATTCCAAGGAAGTTACGCTTCTGATAAGGAAAGTAGGTTCATTTTCTACCATAAAAGAAACAAAATCGGGTCCAAACAATTTCTCGGTTCTTGCCCTTTTGCATCTTCTAGGTTCAACCTCTTCTTCCTTGGGTTGATCTTGTCTCTCATCTTGGAGATCATTATCATCCCGTTGTCTCTTATCTTGGACAACTTCGTCATCTATTCTAGATGATCTTCCAATTTCCTTAGTTAACAAGGAAATATACTTTCATAGAAGGAAGCACTTCTTTATTCCATTATCGTATCCTTGTGTATATCAACATACACAGAGAAACCATAAGCACTACTGTTATGAGCATATACTAAGAATATGCAATTCATAGTTTTAGGTCAAATCTTTTGAACCTTGGGGTTCAATACGGATATCTTAACTAGATATCCCCCCACATTTGTAAATACTTATAAGATAGTCTTCTTCTGATCCATATTTCATAAGAACTATCTTATTTTCTTTACAAGGGATCTTATCTAAATGATAAGACAACGATATAATCGCTTTTCCCCACATGCCATGTCTTAAACCATGACTTAAGAACATGTCATTAACCATATCTTCTAAGGCACTATTCTTTCTTTCAACAATTCTCTTCGTTGGGTGGCAACCACCCCGATATTTGAAATATAGCAGCGGAAGCTAATTTGGGTATTACTTCATGAATCTTAGTCTACAATAATTAGAAAAGTCTCAAAAGATAAAAGACGGGGTTTTAAAAGATTAGTATCATTTCATTATTCATCAGAGTTTTTACAAACGGAGGTCCCAAAATACATTTCAAAACATAAAGTTGAATGATAACAGGTTTGGACGTCTTTATGTCCAATGTCACTCCGTGCCATAAGATGCTCAGTTACCTGAGATAAACATGCTTAAAAGTCAACACAAAGGTTGAGTGAAATTCACAGGTTTTAAGTTATAATAGTTGAATACAAGTTCAATAGTGGGTTACGTTGTTATACACCCATAGTTTGTAATAATTGTAATTGCATTTACAATTATCATAGTAAACAGTATTATTGCATTTAAGCTCATGACACCAACACGTTAACATGAAATCACCGTAGTGACATTGGGGAGGAACCTAAACCCTCATGAAAGGTAACTTGCCAAAGTTACCCATTATAATCAAATATAGTGCTATTGGTACCAAAAGTATAGGCAAACCAACGAGAGTCGTCACACCCCGATAGATCTATCCACAATATTCGTGTTCACGCAAGTGACTAATGGTTCATGATTAAGAAATATTGGCAGTGCAGGCAAACTTAGGCAATAATATATCAGGATAGCATACAGTTGGAAAAACACTTGTATTCATAGTTTATAGCATGTATCTCCCCACGGAGTTTAGAAAACATGTAAAAGTGGGACTATGAACTCACCTTATCAAGGTAGTTGATTGATTTGAAATTTAATTCAAATGGAGAGTAAACAGCCTGTCACGCAATACCTGAGGTATATGTCAGTCCTAGACTCGAGTATTTATATTACAAACTTTAGTTTCATTAAGGTTTACATGGTTTTTGGTTTGATAACTTGTGAAAAACAATCGAATCACTGTTGGGCTAACATAATCCAGAGGGTCATGTAGTAAACGTTTGAGGTGCTAGGGACACTTTAAATCGCAAATCCAGTAACTCGTCAAACGTCTACCCAAATGACAACCCCTAACATGAAATTCACCTAGTAACGTGATACGTTCATAGATTAAACGATACGTTTTTATTTTTTAGGTTTTTCAAAGCTGGTGACGATAAAATTATGTTATATTATAACATAATTGAATTTTATTAGGTTCCGATCGATGAATGATATCAAACATGTGTGGGTTTTAATAATCGGTAGTCTTATAATATTTAAAATATATTTTTATAATTTATATAAAAATATTACATTTTATACCTTTAAGAATGCAAAATGATAATATATACCCTTGGTTTATATATATTTACAAAGTTAATCCATTTAATATAACTTTTAAAATCTTTAATCCTTTAACTTTCAAGTATGACAAAACAAACCCCTGAAGTTTAACTTTAGAATAATTATAATTTCAGCCCCTCTATTTATAAGTTTCAAGAATTTACAATATATCCCTCTTTGCCGGGGGGGCGGTGGGGGCCGGGGGGTGGGGGGGGAGGGGGGGAATGAAAACATTTACGAATTTAGTCAAAAAAACCATAATATTGATATTTTTGATTTAGAAATCAATTTGTTAGGTTATAGCTTATTAGAATAAGCTAAAATAAGTTAAGTTTACGAGCTTATAGCTTATAGAAAGAGCTTGCGAGCTTAAAAATCCAAAACGGGTTCGTTTGGTTTAGGAAAACCAAACCGTGTGGGTTTATAGTTCAAGGCTTAAACAAGTGACTTATATGGGAATATAATATAGCTTATTGAAAGTTCTAACAAGCGGTATAAGAGCTTATAGAACAAGATTTAAGGCTTACTAGTACTTGAAATGATGAAAATGGGTCAAATGGAGCAAAAACAACTTGAAAACTTAAAAGATGAATCAAGAGACTTCTTTCTTCTTGTTTCTTGGCTTCTACTTGCTGTATACTTTCTTCTTAATCTTCCTTGGACTTGTTTAGATCATGACTTGAGGTAATATGAAGTTTTGATGGTGAATATGAATGTATGTATGTATGCGTGGGTATATATAAGGTAGAGAAGGAGTAGAGGCCAAGTTGAATGGAGTAAGAACCAAGTAAACTTGGAGTGGGGTTCAAGGTTCAGCTAGGGTGACTAAGGAAGGCTATGGAGGTGTAGCTTAGCAAGGTGGAAGAAGATGGTGAAGTTAGGGTGGTGACAAGGGTAGTATATAACTTGGTGGCCAAGTTGGATGATGGTGGTGCTAGGGTGCTTGCTAGGTGATGTGTGGGTGAAGGTGGTGGTGAGGTCATAGAGCTACTTGAGGTACTTGGTAGCTTAGTTTTTAGGTTAGAACTAGTTTAGGGGTGGCGAGTTCATGGGATGGTTTTGACAAACCAACATCGGTCCTGGTAAAATGGTTGTCATTTACAAACTGTAATTCCGATTAAGCTCAAACCAGTGAGCTATGGTTAGATATTTGAGTCCTCTACAACTTTTAGTTTTACATATTTAGGGGTCACTATACAAAAATTTAGAGATAACAGCCATTTACTACAGGTGTGCAGAATCTGCGCACCTTTGCCATTTCGGCTATAACTAATTCATCCGACATCGAATCGGGTCGAGTCAACCGGCAAAATGATCACAAGACATAGGGATACAACCTAGTATTTTTACTTAATAACACATAAAGCCTACTGATTTTTTCCTAGATCCTAGGTTTATCACGGATCAGATTCTGAAAACTATGAACTAGTTAAGGGTGTAACGGGTTTGCTAGGGTTTTCGGGTTAGGATTAGGGGTTTTAGGGTTAGGTATAGTGGACTAGTTAAAGGTTAGGGTTTAAGGAAAATTTTGCATTTTAGGCTTTGTAACATTTGTGCTTAAAAAGGTGGTACAAAATTCCTAATGGCATAGTAAATTGTACTTTGAGCTTTAGGGAGTTGTACCAAGGTTTAGGAGGGAATTAATATTCAAAAATTATGCATTGTACACTTGTACACATGCTTTGATAGCTTGTACATTTATTTTATATGTAAACATTACATATAATTTGGGTTTTGATATAAACGTTAATGTTTAATGCTTGTTTTGAAATAACGTTTTGAAAAGTATGTTAAATGGATAACGTATTTGGTAAAAAATGACTATTAAGAACATAGACTTAAACTTAATAGGATGTTTACTTGCTATAAACGTAGATATAGTTGGCATTGGTAGGTTGCGTGAGCTCGTTTACTTTGGTTATGCAAGTTACGTTGCATAAAGAGTGGAATAAAGCAAAAATATTCCCGTGAAAATGATTGTACTTAATTTAATAAGTAGATATTACATTGATGAAAATTGCATCTAATTTAATAGATGGATAATTACATTGATTGAAAATGGTGGTTGTTATAGTTCCATCCCTTAAAAGAAATCTCAGTCCGAGTTTAGTTGGCTGCAGGAGTGGTTTGTTTGAGAATAGTTGGGGATACTTAACACCGGATTTGTCTTCACGTTACCATGTAAATTTGGTCCTTTCTTAGAGTTTCCTACTTAACTTTTGATATAGGGATACGACTTTGTCTTAGTTGCTTGACTTCTCGATCCATAATTTCCACTAGTTCTTTCATAAAATTGAGTTTGTCATCAAGCCGAAGCTCTTTCATTAGAATGACAAGGGATTCGTCAGATAGGCATTTCTTTAGATTAGATAAACGTTGTAAAAGTATAATAGACTTTATGAGCTTTCAGGACAGTCTAGTTTGTATGCCACTGGGCCAATCCGTTCAAGGATTTTAAATGGTCTAATGTACCGAGGGTTAAGCTTTCCTCGCTTTCCAAAATGAATGACACCTTTTCGAGGTGATACTTTCAACATAACATGATCTCCAACTTGAAATTCTAAAGGCTTCCGTCTTATATTGGCATAACTTCTCTGCCGGTCTCTTGCAGCTTGCAAGCGTTGTCGGATTTGAACTATTTTCTCGGTGGTTTCATGGATTATTTCTGGTCCCGTAAGTTGAACATCTCCAACTTCGGCCCAGCAGACAGGTGATCTGCACTTTCGACCATAAAGTGCCTCGAATGGTGCTGCCTTAATACTGGCATGGTAACTGTTATTGTAGGAAAATTCTACCAATGGTAAGTGTCTTTCCCATCCTTTTCCAAAATCTATAACACAGGCTCGAAGCATATCTTTGAGTGTTTGGATGGTTCTTTCACTTTGTCCATCGGTTTCGGGATGATATGCCGTACTCATGTCTAATTGAGTACCCAAAGCACTTTGTAATGATTGCCAAAATCTGGATGTGAAATGACTGTCATGATCCGAGATGATAGATATTGGCACGCCATGCCGGGAGACTATTTCTTTGATGTACAACCTTGTAAGGGTTTCCATACTATCTGTCTCTCGGGTAGGGATGAAATGTTCGGATTTGGTAAGGCGATCGACAATGACCCAGATTGTGTCATGTCCGTTTAAGGTTTTGGGTAGTTTTGTGATAAAATCCATTGTTATTCTCTCCTACTTCCACATAGGAATCTTTGGTTGTACCAGTAAGCCGGATGGCTTTTGACATTCAACTTTAACTCTAGAGCATATGAAAACATTTCCACATATTCAGCGTGATTGCCCTTCATGTTAGGCACCATAGAGTTTCTTTAGATCTGATACATCTGGTCAGAAAATGGGTGAATGGAATACTTTGATTGTATAATATGTTTACAGGTTTTGAATTCTTATTCCAGATCGAAAATAATAAAACAACGCATCTTGACAATCATACAAGAATGAATGGGAAGGCAAACAAGGATGATTGGAGAGGGAGTATAGAGCCCATTCTGATCAACCCAAATTATATATTATATATATATATAATATATATATATATATATATATATATTATATATATTATATATATTATATCTATATTATTGAATAACGTTGGGTTACAATTTGTTCAGCATTTACATTATTTATATTATTCTAAAGACACAATGCATTAGAGACATGTGCTTCACATCTCTTCATACCAACAAGGTTTCTATGGAAACATCACGAGCTCTTAACTTTTAACATGCCAACAAACTGCTCTTTTTTCTTATTAGTGTGCCTGTGCTTTCTTTTGCTGTGCAGTGCTTTTAATTTCGCCAACCTAAAGGCTTTTATGGATTTATTCTCATACTAATCTAATCTTAAACCCATTAAAAAATTATTTTGGATTAATCCTTCCAACATATTCCCCCCTAATCTATAAATCTTTGTTTAATTCAATCTTCTTGTTCCTTGATTTCTTCTTGCTCTTGATCCTTGGTGTTGATGACTTTTCGGATTCTAATTGAACCAAATTCCAGCAGAGGTTAGTGCCGCTATCGCCACTTGAATCCTAAATGGCATTTTGTTTGGTTTGTTTGCAAAGTTTTATCACATCCTGTTCATCATCACAGTACCATCACCACAACATCATAGCCTTGTCCCCATTATACTCATACATCTTCATCTTTGGCATCATTGCCTTTGTCAACCATCATGGTTGTAGGGTTCATCATGAACCGGGGTTTCAAGGTTGGTTTTCTTCTTTTTTTCTCGATTTCTTCTGAACACAAACTGTGTTATTCTTTTCTATTTTTGTAACAAACCCGCTGCCATGTTTTCTTTTTCTCTTTCTTTCTATTCATTCTTTCTTGAATCTCCTTTTGTTTTATTATTTCTTTGTTAACACTGTCTTTGGTGGTAACTGTCTCTCTTATCTTTCTTTCTCATCGACATTCATGGCAGATTCTTTAGTGTTGATTGAACATGAATTGTATGTTGTTTAATTCCTTCGCTCTGGATACCACTGTTTACTAGGTTTGAACTTCTTATTTCGGATCGAAATATAAAAACAATGCATCATGACAATCATACAATGAATTAATAGGAAGGCAACAAGAAGATTAGGAGAGGGAGTTGTGAAACCATTGGATTACACGGTATATTTTATATATATATCTTATATATTAATATATATAATCATCTATATATATAAATTTCTATATATTATATTATTTTATTATATTATCTATATATATATATATATATATATATATATTGAATAACGTGGGTTACAATTATGTTACAGCAATTACATATTTATTTATATTATCTAAAGACACCATGAAGAGACATGTTGCTTCACATCTTTCATACCAACAGGTTTCTATGAAACATCACGACTCTTTAACTTTTTTAACTGCCAAAACAAAATGCTTTTCTTTATTTGTAGTTGCGTGCTTCTCTTGTTTTGTGCAGTAGCTTATTTCGGCCAACTTAAAAGGTTTTATGGACTTTTAATCTACTAAATCTAACTTAAACCCATTAAACAAATATTTATGGATTTAATCCTTCTAAACAGGATATTCATGCATGATCAAGTCCCTCAGATTACCAAAGAGTGGTAACCAACTTCGATTCTTGATACATCGGGTTCCATCAGGACGTATTTCAAATGCTTTGTCCATTCCTCGTAAGTTCTCAGCTTTGATGTTTTCTTCTTTGATTGCCTCAGTTTGGGCTTCGAGGATTTGTGATGGTAATTTTTTGAAGTCGTCATAACTATTCTTAACTCAGAGTGGTTTGATTCGTTCCTTCCGGCTTAAGGCATCTGCTACGACATTTGCCTTTCCAGGATGGTAGTGAATCTCACAATCATAATCTGCGAGCAATTCTAGCCAACGGCGTTGTCTCATGTTCAACTATTTCTGATTAAGGATATGTTGAAGACTTTTATGTGATCAGTGATCACAATACATTTAGTACCTTACTGTATAGTTGTCTCCAAATTTTAAGAGCGAACACTACTGCTCCTAATTTGAGATCATGTGTGGTATAGTTCTCTTCATTAGGCTTGAGTTGTCGGGATGCATATGCAATAACTTTTTCTCTTTGCATTAACACTGCTCCCAGGCCTTGATGGGATGCATCACAGTAAACAACAAAATCGTTGTTTCCTTCTGGTAATGATACGATTGGAGCTTCACACAACTTTTGCTTTAGTAGTTAGAAAGCTGACTCTTGGTCTTCTCCCCAGGTATACTTTTTGTTTTTCTGGGTTAATCCAGTCAAAGACTTTGCAATCTTCGAGAAATCTTTGATAAATCTCCGATAGTAGCCGACGAGTCCTAAGAATTGGTGTACTTCTGTAGGTGTGGTAGGAGATGCCCAATTCTTAACTGCTTCAATCTTAGCGGGGTCAACATGAATTCCTTGACTATCAATTACGTGCCCAAGAAACTGTACGATATTGATCCAGAAATCACATTTGGAGAACTTGGCATACAGTTTTTCCTCTTTGAGTAATTCCAAAATTATTCTCAGGTGATATGCGTGTTCTTCTTTGTTACGGGATTAGATAAGAATATCATCGATGAACACTATCACAAATTTATCCAAGTATGGTTTACACATACGGTCCATGAGGTCCATGAATACAACAGGTGCGTTAGTTAAACCAAATGGCATTACTTGAAATTCATAGTGTTTGTGAAGGTTTTATCCGTATCTCTGTTCTGGAAAGCAGTCTTGGGAAATATTCCTTTTGTCCCTGACTCTAGTTGATGATAGCCTAATCTTAAGTCAATCTTCGAGTAGACACTCGAACCTTGAAGTTGGTCGAATAAATCATCGATCCTGGGTAATGGGTAACGATTATTTATGGTAAGTTTATTCAACTCCTGGTAATCGATACACATTTTGAAAGATCCGTCTTTCTTTTTAACAAATAAGACAGGAGCTCCCCAGGGTGAAGTACTTGGTCGGATAAAACCTTTGTCTGCTAACTCTTGTAGTTGATCAGATAGTTCCTGCATTTATGAAGGAGCTAATCTGTAGGGTGCTCGAGCTACTGGTGCCGCTCTTGGAATTAAATTGATTTGGAATTCTACTTGGCGAACTGGAGGAAGGCCGGGTAGATTTTTAGGAAAGACTTCTGGAAATTCTCTGACTACCGGTATATCTTCCAGTCGTTTTTCGCCTGACTTCTTCTCTATTATTTGAGCTATAAAAACTTAATGTCCCCTGGATATATACCTTTTGGTTTTATACAGGATATTGGAGCTTATTCGGGTTTTACTTTGATCACCTCGGATGATCAAGTTTCACGTGTAGGAATGTGGATGACTTTCTCGTCACAGAGAATTTTGGCATGATACTTGGACAACCAGTCCATACCGATGACAACATCAAAACTACCGAGTTTAATCGGCATGAGATCAATTTTGAAAGGTTGGTTTAACAAGTCAGGGTGCATCATACCGTTATCTAAGGGTGCAATGCGCTCGAGAGGGAGCCTCATCTAAGTGATCAAAATAGCATCGATATGCTCCTCATGACGTTCCAATGCGGTATTATATGAGAAACTTTCTCAATCTCAAAACTCTGAGGTAGAGCTAGAAGTAGAGGAGGTTTGATCGGGAACGGGCTTCTTGATTCTTAGGTGTAAAATCCTCCTTGGGATGAAAGAAATATCGGGATTCAAAACTATTGATGATAGTGGTAACTGGGGATGGAGTAAACAGTTGGCCTGTGAGCAATAGGACTTGTAGGTAGTGGGAATAGGTATTCATAGTAAGTAGCATTATATGCTTGCATAAAATCCTTCCTTATATGGATCATCGTGGAAAGGTGAGATGGCTAACGAGAGGGCCAAAAAGATACTTAGATAAATCATCTGAAGGATTAGGAGAGGTGGTCGTTTTCCCGGTGAGGCTGGGGAATAGTCCGGTGAAGCCGGAGTATAGTTAGGAGTAGTTGTAGAGGAAAAGGCATCCTCAACATCGACATCAGATGGGACGATAATAGGGTAGATATAGTCGGAAGTGTTGGAAGACATATTTCTGAAACAACCCAGTGGAAAAATAACATAAGTTATTTATATAATAGTATAATAGTTATGTTTTCATTTACTATATTCGGGAAAATGCAGCTGGCACATAGGACTTTCTTGGATTGAAAAAGTAGTTATAGTTAAGGTGGAGGGGGGGGGGGGGGGGTTTTAACCTTGTTCTCTATAACCGCGGCTCTTGATACCAATCTGTAACACCCCCATATTTGACATATAGCAGCGGAAGCTAATTTGGGGTATTACTTCATGAATCAACAGTCATAATAATAGAAAATGACTCAAAAGAGACGTTTTTAAAAGATAAGTTATCATTTCATTATTCATCAGAGTTTTTACAAACGGAGGTCCCAAAATACAGTTTAAAACATAAAGTTGAATGATAACAGGTTTTGAGGTCCTATGTCCAATGCCACTCCGTGCCATAAGATGCTCAGTTACCTGAGATATACTATGCTTAAAAGTCAACACAAAGGTTGAGTGATATGACAATTCACAGGTTTTTAAGTTATAATAGTTGAATACAAGTTCAATAGTGGGTTACGTTGTTATACACCCATAGTTTGTAATAATTGTAATTGCATTTACAATTATCATAGTAAACAGTATTATTGCATTTAAGCTCATGACACCAACACGTCTAAACAAGAATCACCGTGTGACAATTGGGGAGAAAACCTAAGCGCCATCATGAAAGGTAACTTGCCCTACAGTTACCCCATTATAAATCATATATAGTGATATTGGTACAAATTATAGGCCACACCAAAAAGGTGTCGTCACACCCCGATAGATCTATCCCACAATATTAGTGTTCTACTCGTATGTGACTTAATGGTTCATGATATAAGGAAATTATTTGGCAGTCTGAGTGCAGGCAACTTAGGCAATAATATATCAGGATAGCATACAGTTGGAAAAACACTTGTATTCATGTTTATAGCATGTATCTCCCCACGGAGTTTAGAAAACATGTAAAAGTGGGACTATGAACTCACCTTATCAAGGTAGTTGATTGATTTGAAATTTAATTCAAATGAGAGTAAACAGCACTTGTCAACGCAACTTCGAGGTAAATGTCAAAGTCTTAGATCGAGTATTTATATTACAAACTTTATTTCATAAAGTTTAATGGTTTTTGGTTTGATAACTTGTGAAAACATCGTATCACTGTTCGGGCTATCATAATCCAGAGGTCATGTAGTAAACGTTTGAGGAGCTAGGACACTTTAAATCGTAAATTCAGCAACTCGTCAAAACGTCTACCCAAATGAAACCCCCTCACATGAAATTCCCTAGTAACGTGATACGTTATAGATTAAACGATACGATTTTATTATTTTAGGTTTCTTCAAAAGCTAGTGGACAATAATTTATGATATATTTATAAACATTTAATTGTATTTTTTAGTGTTTGATCGTCGAATGATATCGACAATGTGTCGGGTTTTAATAAAATTGAGTCTTATAATACTTTAAAAATATACTTTTTTAATTTTATAAAAATTTACCTTTTATACCATTAAGATGCCAAAAATGACAATATTTACCCTTGGTTATATATATTTTACAAAGTTAACCTTTTAATATATCTTTTAAAATCTTTAAACCTTTTACTTTCAAGTAGGACAAAACAAACCCCTGAGTTTAACTTTAGAATTATTATACTCCACTGTCAACTATCTTTTTATCTACCTCTATTGTCCAGGACTTTCAAGATAGTCCTAATGATGAAGAGGATACAAGAAGCAGTCATGAGTACATGAATGACCTTGAAGAAGAATACCAAGCAAAAGCTCTTTTAGCCAAATCTAAAAGATTGTTAAAAAAGGATACTCAAAGGTTCAGTGGTGCAAAAGCAACCGATCAACTGAATGCTATAAATGTGGCAAGAAGGGTTATTTTCCTAGAGATTGTTTTTCAAAAACATCAGTTCCTTCATAGCAATCACCTTTTCAACCAAAACTTCTTCATTCATCTGAGCACAAACCTGAACTGAGGTATACAAAAGACTTTGAAGCCAAATACAACAAAGTAAAAGCTAAACTAGCCCTCTTCAGTTCCAGTGCTTCATCTCCCAAATCATCCTCAAGCAAACACAAGGGTCTTATTGCTGAAACATATGAATGAGTGAAGAAGAAGTGTCATCTGATGAAAATGAAGCAATTGAAGTCAAAGCTCTCATGGCACTTGTTAATGAAAAAAGAGTTTCTGTTAGCAAAAAAAGTGCCAATAATGGTGAATGGGTCAAGATCTTTATACAAAAGGTACACACTCTTCTTGAAATGGAAGATAATTATGATAGAAAATCCTTTGTAGATTATTTGTGTATTGATCTAAACTATGTTGAAGAACAAAGAAACAATCTTTTGTCAAAACATAGAAATCTTGTTCAAGAACTGAATACATGCAAAGAACAGCTTTTAATATTAAATCAAGCAAAACTTGATCTTCTTACCATGCAACATGTAAACACTGAGATTCTCAAAGAGAATCAAAACTTAAGAAATTTACTGAAAGAGCTAACATCTATTACAGAAACATGGCTAAACAGTTCTAATAAAGTTAATTAGTGTATCATTGAACAAATTCCTACTCAAAAGAAGAAAATCTTGGGAATTGACTAACTCACTGAAGATACCTCCAGCTTTGGGAAAAAAACCCGGTTTTTGTAAAGTCTTCAGCAGATAACTCAAAGGTGTCTATTATTGGTAGTAATAAACCTAAGTTATCTGAAGCTGAAGATTCTACTCTGTCAAATCATGATACTGGTAAGGTACCCTCAAATGAGTCACAAAGAAACATAACTGATCATTCAGTTGTTGTCTCTGACTCTTCAGCGACTGATTATGATTCAGCAGATGAATCTTCAATCTGTAGCACCCCCTTCCTCCACTGGAGAAGCTGGCTGGTGCTAAACCTGTCCCTGGACCAAAGACCATCAAATCATATTTAAAGTCAAGTCCCACATTCAAAGCTGAAACCTTAAAAGGTATCACCTTATTGGAACCTTCCTCAACCCCTGCTAAGGATAACATAAAAGGTTCTTCAGCTTTAAAAACTTCTTCAGCTCCTGCTGGCAAGTTAAATAATGTGAAAGTTGAAGATGATCCTCCCTTAGCTATTGTAATGAAAGAACTCAACAAACTAAAATTACAACTTATCTCTCATCTTGGAGATCATTATCATCTCGTTGTCTCTGATCTTAGACAACTTCGTCATCTATTCTAAATGATTTTCCAATTTCCTTCGTTAACAAGGAAATATATTTTCAAAAAAGGAAGCACTTCTTTATTCCATTATCGTATCCTTGTGTATATCAACATACATAAAGAAACCATAAGCAATACTGTTATGAGCATATACTAAGAATATGAAATTCACATTTTCAGGTCAAATCTTTTGAACTTTGGGGTTCAATACGGATATCTTAGCTAGATACCCCCATATTTGTAAATACTTATAAGATAGTCTTCTTCTCATCCATAGTTCATTAGAACTATCTTATTTTCTTTACAAGGGATCTTACCTAAAAAATAAGTAGCCGATATAATCGCTTTCCCCCACATGGCATGGCTTAAACCAGGACTTAAGAACATGGCATTAACCATATCTTCTAAGGCACGGTTCTTTTATTTCAACAATTCTCTTGTTGGATTATCAAGAGCAATAAATTTGTGTCTTATTCTAAGTTTAGCACATAAATTTAGAAATGGAAACACATATTCACCTTTGATATGACTTTGAACCACCTTGTTTTCGATAATAAGTTGATTCTCAACTTATTTATATAGAACAATCTTGTCTATATCTTTACTCTCAAGTAAGTATCAATAGCAATATTTTGTACCATCATCAACAGATATGATGAAGTGCTCGTTATTCTCTACCTTAGTAGGTATCAATTCCAAATCACATAAAACCATGTGAATCATATCAAGGGTTCAAGTATTTTCCGTTCAACCGAGAGAAAAGACAATCTTGTCAATTTGGCTTCAACACAAGTTTTAATTTTGTAGTCCGTGTCAATACAAAAAGTGGGTATCCAATTTAGTTTAATTAGACAACATATTGAGTTAAAATTTAAAACATGTCCGAGTCAGCCATGCCATACATTTAAAGAATCAAATAAGCTGAATTCGTACTCATTTTGCTAAAATGACCATTAGAAAATACATTCAGCTTAAACATTTTCTAAAGGCGTAACCCGTATGGACTCAAGTTATGTTATTCGTTAACTCAATTTTTATTTGATTCAAACACAAGATGAAAGCCAAATTTCATTAAGCAACCATCCAGACACAAGATTCCTACGAATCCCCGGCACGTACAACGCGTTGGTTAGATTAAACTCTTTTCCAGATGTGAATCACATCTCCTTTTCCCTTGATATTAGCAGTTGGAGAGTTGCCTAAAATCGTTCTCTCCGTTCTCAACTGCATTAAAAGAGTTAATCAAACTCTTATCACCATATATATGATATCAAAGTGCTAATCCACTATTATCTAAGGTCGGATTCTCTCATGGCCTCAGTTTTCATGGCATTCAGACCATATAACGCATAATTGTGGCACATAAGGTTTCTGAATGCTTTAAAGCATCTACGTACAATCTAACTCGAGTGATCGGTCTCCTTTTAACAAGAGAGTACGGGAGCAGATCCTTTAGATGTGTCACTCGTGAATTCCAAATATTTTGTTAATTGAGATCACCATGATTTGTTTGAAAATATAATTTTGGTAATCTCAATTAAATAGCATGCTTAATCCATAAGTGTTCTCTTAAACAAAGCAATTTTAATTTCGTCTTTTGTTTAAAATACTGATGTTTTGTAAGTCCCAGTTATTCAAAAACCGTTTTAAAAGGAAGTCTTTGCGATTAAAAACCTAGTTAAACAATATCACCTATTACATAATGTTTTAACAAAAACACATATGTAATATGATGTTGTCAATTTCCATTAAAAAGATCTTAATAGATCTATTTTACATGATCTATTTCTATACTGAAACTTGTTAGGAACACGAAAGTGTCGGTCACTTCCATAGATATCTTTAGATAGCTCGTATAGTTATTTTTGGAAACTTAAGTAGGCTAGTAAGCCCAAGGCCCATGGAAAGCCCATGAGCCCTGGTATGTGCTATTTTACACATACCTTTTACCTTGAAAAACGAACCCAAAAGACCAAAAACATAATAAAAATGGCAAATATATGCTTGTTTTTGTGTTTGTATATGTGCAGGTACGGATATTAAAGAAATGGACATAATCAAAGCAAAAACGGATAAAGCCGAACATGAGAACGGATAGAGTGCACAAGAGCCGGAAGTTTTCTAGCAAAAAGTCAACAAAAAGTCAACAATGGTCAAACCTTGGTCAACCACAAAAGTAAAAAACCCTTAAAACTTCAAAACAGACCTTAATGTTAAACCCATTTCACCATAAGTCCTTAAATAAATAACACCGTTAGTCTTTTTATATCAAAAGACTAACGGTCGTTAAGTCTTATATTAACCCAAAACCCTTTTCATTTAACTGAGCCCAAAACCAAAACCATGGCCCATATACAAATAATCCCAAAGTCAAACCCTTAATAAGACTCGGTCAAACAGAAATAGAAAAGAAAAAGAAAAGCGGGAACAGTTTCACTGTTCACCATCGTTCCCAAGTTTTACTAGACCTCAAATTACCCTCTTTAAATAAAAGATAACCCTTCTAGAAGCTATGGCTGACACCTCTGACACAAGGGAATGACACGTTGGCGATCTCGAGCTCACTGATTGGTTGTGATACGTGGTGACAAATGGACGGCTTGGATCAAAGTAATTAGAAGACAGTTATGAATAAATGGTCGAGATAAGAAGAGGGGGAGCGTCCCTGGATCTAGAATCATCCTTTGAAGGATATATAAAGAAGCATCAACACACATAAATAAGTATCTAGAAGTAGGAATAGGAGTAGCTTAATTTAGGTAGCTTATTCAGTGTTAGCTTATTTCATGTAATTTCTTTTCAAAGTATTGTAACAGCTTAAGTTTTAATAAAATTCAGTTTATTTTAAATAAGTGTTCTTCAATTCCTGTTTTACCTTTTAATTCTAAATAAGCATCTTTGATTAAGTTTTCCAGATAAACTACATTAATCTCATACTCTCCTCAAAAGCCTTAATAAGTTCAAATAAGCTTTTACAAAACTTATCTGAGCTCACTAGTTGATTTGACAGTTTGAAAATGAAATTGATAAGCTGGAAGATAAGCTAGAATTGGAAGAGCTTATGGGATTTTAGAATGCTTATTGAATAAGCTGGGTAGGTTAGATGCTTAATAGGATTTACTACTCCTGTTTTGAGCAAGGAGTTGAGGTATTCTCTAATTTTTCATATCAAATCTGCTTATTATTCTTGTTAATCTGTTCTGTTTATCAATTAGTTTATTAGTGCTTATTACTGCTTTAATTATGCTTATTATGTCTTTTATATGTTTATTTCATTTAGATTTAAGCCTTTGAATATTGCTTAGTTTTTAAGTGGTAGTTAATTTTCTGTCATAAAATCTACATAGATTCTGCTTATTTAGTAGCTTAAATTTGCTCATTAGGATTGTTAGTAGCTTATTACTATCTGGTATTAAGAATTTGTGCTTTAAATCTCAATATCATTAGCTTAATATGAATTTAGATTACTTAAAGGGGTGTTTGGCTAATGACAAGCAATATACTATAAATGATTTTGTTCCTTTAATCTTAGTTTAAATCTCATATTAAGGTTTGATATCTAGGATTTAAGGTATAAGTTAGGATTAATCTAGTTTTTATCAAGTTTGTTAATTGCTGGTTTGAATCTGTGATTATAAGATCAAGTTTATTTGAATTTTAAGATCAAATCAGTTCTAGTTGTGTTTGTTGCTTCAATGGTTCTTATTTAGTTGTTTTAAAAGTGTTAGAAGAAAGTCCTTAGGCCTGCACTTTTGGTTTTAAGTTTTGGTTATTAACTTGTCAACTGCATCAGCAAGTAAACGGGCAAATAGGCCATTTTCAAGCTGAAAAATCAACAAGTTAAAATAGGAATTAACTTTTCAAAATTTGTGCACAATTAGTTTATAGACCAAAATGTATCTATTTGAGCTTATTTTATAATAACTAGCTTATTTGTCCATCTGTTTTTAGTCTATAAATCTGTCTTTTGTCTTTTCATAAAAAAACCAAAACAGTGTATTCTGCATAAATAGCTTTTTCAACTAGCTTTTTCTTAGCTTATATAGATTTCAAAAATATTTTTCAAATGCTATTTTGAATAGCTTAAAGGTTAATCTTTTGAGTTTTTCAAGTCTCATAACCATAAGGTTCTGTTTGCATGCTTAAGAATAAGCTCAAAGTTGCTAGTTTGGACTGTTTGGTTTGCAGTTGTATGCTAAAGTGCTTATTTGATTTTTTCAGCTTATAGCTTGTAGTTTTTGCTTAATTTGTGTCTCACTTGCTTATTAGGTTAATAATAGGGTAGTTATAGGCCCTAATTTTGTTGTAGGTCTTAGCTTATTTTAGCTTATTTGATTTCTTAAGCTTTGTTAAAAAAGCCAAAAATGTTTAGTGCAATTTGTCTGATTTAATAAGCTATTTTCTAGCATATTCATAAGTTTTCACAAAAAGTTTCTTTTATAAAAAATGTTCCTTATAAGCTGTTTTACAACTTTGCTTTTTAAAGTTTTTTTACAAAAAATAAAAAGGAAAGAGGGGAAATCGTGGGTGAGCAGGGCTCGAACCCACGACCTCTACCCTCCTCAACCTTTTATAACACTCAACACAACACACACAAACCACTGCGCCCTTGGGACTTTTACGTCCTAAGGTGCATCTTCAAATCTTTTAAAGCTTTTTTCGAGTTCTTCTTATAATAAGCACTTCGTTGTGTTATCTGCTTTTCCCGAGATTATTTGGTTAAGCAATTTTAGAGTTTTTATTTTTCTTGCATTCTTTACATTTCAAGCTATTTTTGTAATTTTTCTTAGATTTTTACTTCAAAGTTTTATATTTTTCTTGAATTAATTTTGTTTAAAACTTTAAAAATTCATAAAAAATAGAAAAATAATCAAAAAAATAAAATTCTTTTTTATAGATTTTCTTTATCATATTTTAGGCGTTAGATTAAATTTACTTTCGTAGGGTTGAAATTTAAGCATTGCACTTTTTAAAGAACGGGATTTGATCCCCGTTCTCGTTTTTAACTTTACGCACCCTCGGTTTAGGTTTTCCTTAGCTTTTTCTTACAAGTTAGTAATTAGGATTAGGAAAAGTTTAAAAAATCATTTTTAGGTTTAATTTAGGTTTTAATTGTTGTGTTTCTTTAATTCCCGTTTACGTTTTAATGCTTAAGTGTTTAATTTTCATTTCTTGTTTACTTGTTTTCGTGCATTTATCTACTTGTCATTTATATTTAGTAGGATTTAGAAAACCCAAATCAAAAATCTTTAAAACCATTCAAAACGCGCGATCACGGACTTAACCGATTCTCAATTCGCACTTCGTCGAGGGAAAACGACCCGGGAGGTTTTTGAGACAACTTTGGTTAAAAGTTTGTTTCTTGAACCCGACGGAAAATACTTATATAATACTGAGATTATATTTGATTAATGTGTATATCCTTATATACTATATATATTTACGTATAGCGTATTCGGAGACGTGTCAAGCCCCAAGCCTTGATGTCCATACTTAGGGTATAAATACCCTCTCCATGCCTTGGAGAGGGTAGGAAGAGATAAGGGTGTTGGTTGTTCATTTGTTTCACACATTTATGCATTTCTCTCTTATGTTTACTTTCTCTCTCTAAAAGTGTCCATCCAACCACTCTCTCTCTAAATCCACCTCTCTTTCTCTAACCTTGTATGTTATTAGATATCTATCAATTGGTATCAAGGGCCATGGAGTGATTTGTTTAGTTTTTGTGTTTGTTTTTTTGTTCGTTTTTCCTTTAAACTGTACGCCTTCTTCTTGTTCTTTCTTTGTTTTCGAAGCTCTTGCGTACACTAAAGGATTATTTACCTTGGTAAATCTGATCTAGTATCTTAAGGATATAGGTGTACATGCTTAGATTCAAGAAAAACACCACTTTTGTTCTTTTGTATTCGAAAAGCTTTAAAAAGTACAAATCTTGATTTCAAAATTTTTTGGCTTAAAAATTATAAAATTTGCATTTTTAAGGTACCTATAGGCTTAGTAATACTAGTTGTACAAGAAAATTTAGGAAAAAACAATCAAAAGTTAGTCTTTTTGTGTTTTTGAGATTTTTTATATTGTCACCGAATTAGCAGCTCAAAAGTGTAACCGGAAAAATTTTTTTCGCGCAGCTCAAGGTTAAAACGTGAATTCGTAGCTCAAATGTTCAACCGGATTCGTAGCTCAAAGGTTTAAACCGGATTCGCAACTCAAAGGTATAACCGGATTTGCAGCTCAAAGGTCAACCGGATTCGCAGATTTCCTTTGTCAACCAAATTAGCAGATTTCCTTTGTCAACTGAATTAGCAGATTTCCTTTGTCAACCGAATTAGAAGGTTTTTGGGTGCTTTGTGAAAACGAATTAGCAGTTTGCTTTGTTCAACCGAAATTAGCAGTTTGTTAGTGTCAACCGGATAGCAGTTTGCCTTGACAACCCGAATTGCCAGTTTGCTGATCACCGAATTAGAGTTTGCTATTGTTTCAACCGGATTAGCAGTTTGTAGTGTCAACCGGATTTTCAGCTTGCTTTGACAACCGGATTCGCAGCTTGCTTTGACAACCAGATTTGCAGCTTGCTTTGACAACCGAATTCGCAGCTTTCTTTGTTGACCGGATACGCAGCTTTCTTTGTCAACCGGATTAGCAGTTTTTTATTTGGCAACCTAATTAGTAGTTTTCCTTTGAAAACCAAATTTGAAACTTCACTTGGGCTAAAGTTAAAACATACAAATTTGCTAACATAAAATATACGGTTTATCTCTTTGATTTGTAAAATCCCGTGAAACATTTATTTGCTTTCCCGATTTAATCAAGAATTGTAAAATTCCGTATTAGAGTTGCGAAAGAGCTAGAGTATAAATCGAACTACTAAGAGGACCAACTCACAACAAACACAATTACTTTTCAATCACAGGTTCGATCAAATAAGTAATCGCTTTTAACATGTACAAATTTCGTTCTCATGAGATTGTTGACTCGAAGCTAGATTGTTCTTTCGGGTGCTGAGACAATCGTATACCTATCGTCAGAAAAAGATATGTCGATTCTTGACAAGCTGAATGGAGAATATTACATGATGATAATAGACAACATGGACGAATGATCCTTGAATCCTTAAAAATGGCCACTCATCTGGCCTTACAATTGAGGATGATTAGTTAAAGTAAAGTGAATAGACAAGGAAATACTCTGAGTTATCTGCTACGGGATGCAATTACAAGCGATTGTGATGTCAAGGCAAACAAATACCATTCTCCATGGTTAACACCAGAGGTCATGCTCTTGTAAGCAATCATCGAATCGCCAAGGAACTTTGGAAAAGAATTCAACTTCTCATGCAAGGAACTTCATTGACGAAACAAGAAAGATAGTGTAAACTATATGATGAATTCGATAAGTTTGCTTATAAGAAGGGGAAACACTACGTGATTTCTACTTGAGATTTTCACTGCTACTCAATGACTGAAATCTACATGTAGAAAAACTGGAATATTTAATGTGAAAACACCAAGTTTTTTGAATAACCCTTCATCTGAGTGAGCAAATTTGTGACATATGTCAAACTAGTTCGGGACTTGCACACAACTAATATTGATCAGCTTTATGCTTACTTGGGACAACATGAATTTCATGTAAATGAAGTTCGTTTAATGCATGAACGCAACTCAGATCCACTTGATTTGGTTGCAACCCATCAGATGACCCCGTCTCCTTATCAAACTCATCAGAACTCATACAAAAAACTCTCAATTTCAACCACAAGTTTCACTATATCAGTCTCCATAGTATGGATCACCTTATCAGTCTCAACAATACTCAAACAATCAATCATCAACACCTCTTTCAATTACTTATCCATCCAATGATTATCAATCATTAGTTCACCATAACGTTTATTCTCTACCATCATCCATCCCTCAAATGGAATATGTTCCCACAGTTAACCAACAACAACAACTTGAATTTCCCCAACTAGACTCGGGTCTAATTGTTCCAATGTTCAAGCAAGGTGACGATCCCATTAATGCCATCAACCATATGATGTCATTCCTATCAGTTGTCGTCATATTTCGTTATCCTACTACCAACAAGCTGAGGAATTCGTTAAACCCTAGGAAACAAGATACCATTAATGATGGAAGAGTGACTTTACAACCAGTACAGGGGAGACAAATTTCTTTTGCTACGGGTACCACTAGGACCTACACTCCAGGAGCAAGTGGAAGCAATTCTGGGAAACAAAGGACTGTTATTTGTTACAACTGCAAAGGGGAAGGACACATGTCCAAACAATGCACTAAACCTAAAAGGAAACAGGATGATTCGTGGTTTAAGGATAAAGTGTTGCTGGTACAAGCTCAAGAAAATGGTTAAATTATACATGAGGAAGAATTAGCATTTTTGGCAGATCCATGAACTACAGAAGGTCAAGCCACATAGACTGTCATTACTCATAATGCTGCTTATCAAGCCGATGATTTTCTTTCTTCTTATTTTTTCTTTTTTTTTTTTTTTTACTGTCCAGATATTAATTTTTTTTTTCTTTTTTTGATTCTGTTTTTAGGATGCAATGACTCTGATTGTGATGAACTCAACACTGCCAAAGTTGCTCTCGTGGCGAATTTATCTCATTATGGTTTAGATGCTCTCGCTGAGGTACACAATCCTGATAATATGAATAACAACATGATTAATCAAGGTGTGCGGGTGATGCCGTCTTTTGAACAGTCGAGTGTTGTGAACCATTCAGAGACTGAACATAACAGTGATAGCATATCATTCCTTTATTCTCAGTATGTGAAAGAATCACAACAGGCAGCTGTTTAGAATTCTAACTCATTTGCACAACAAGATGCACTGATATTATCTGTGATTGAACAACTGAAAACCCAAGTAATTAATTGTACCAAGATTAATCTGGGACAATATAAAGTGTTAGTTATACTTTAATGTGAGCTTGAAAATGATATAAAGAAAAGTTAAAGTTTTGATAAGAAGGATATCAAAATGGTTTGATTTAAAAGTAAAGATAAAGTTTCAGATTCATGTGAACAGTCTGTCGAGATTGCTATAGAGGTCAAACAATCTCTATTCTGAACATTTAAAAGAAAAGGAATCTTTAATGCAAACAGTTACTCTTCTCAAAAATGATTTTAAGAAAGAAGAATCTAGAAACATTGATAGAGAAATTGCTTTAGGAAAAGAGATCAAAAAACAGCTAGATAATATTGTTTATAAAAGAGATCAATCAACACAAACTGTTCATATGTTGACAAAACCACAGTTTTTCTATGATCATACCACTAAACAAGCTCTAGGTTTTCAAAATCCTTTCTATCTGAAGAAAGCTCAGCAGTTGGAACCAAAGCTTTATGATGGTAATGTCATTAAGAACACTAGTGCTATTGTAATTCCTGACTCCGAAGAGACCCTTATGCTTGCTGAAGGGAGTCATTCAAAAATGTTGTTAAAACAACATGATCTAATGGTTATAGAAATAAAGTTAATACCACACCAGTTGATTATGCTATTCTCAACCAACTTTCTTAAGATTTTGAAAAATGATTTGTTCCACAAACTGAATTATCTGCTGAACAAGCCTTTTGGTCTCAGAATTCTATGAATTCTTCAGATCCTAGTCCTTCTTGTAGACCCACCAAAGTTGAGGTTCCGAAAGAACTTCCTAAAGTCAACATGGTAAATACGAGTTTGAAGAAACTTAAACACCATCTTGCTGGTTTTGACGTGGTTGTCAAAGAAAGAACCACGGCCACAGCCATCACTGAGGGCTCGTGGGGGTTTGAACATACAAAAGCTTGTTTTAGGGATGAAATAATTCCATTTGTAAAAGCACTAAAGGACTTATTCAATACATTCGATCAATATTTGATTGATGAACTTTCTGAAGTCCAAAATGTCTTTCATCAAATGGAACAGGCTGTGGAACAACATTGTTTAGAGTAAAAAACGTTTGAAGTTAAAATGAATCAAGTTTTAAATGAAAACGAACGACTCTTGGAACAAGTCATCAACAAAGATATAGTGAACATCATTATGAATTCTTCCGTGGATAATGCTTATGTGAATGTGCATGAATGTGAAAAGTGTCTCAAACTTGAGACTGAGTTTCTCAACAAAAGAAGTTGTATCACTCTTGAAAAACATTGCATCTCTCTAGAAATTGATACTCAACTTAATCAGGAAATTTTTCAAAGAGACAATTCTGTTTCAAATCAAAGTGCTCCAAGTTTTGATTAATATTTTGAATTAAATGAATTGAAAGCTCAATCCTAAGAGAAAGACATGGTAATAAAGAAGTTGAAAGAGAGAATTAAATCTTTAAGTGGAAATATGAATGAAGATAAGGTCAAGAAGGACATAGAAGAGATTAAAACGTTAAATATTAAATTGGATCATAGGGTATCAAAGCTTATTGGTAAGAATGAACATTTGAAACAGACCTATAAGCAACTTTATGACTCGATCAAACCAACACGAATTTGATCAAAAGAACAATGTGATGCTTTAATTAGTCAAGTCAATCAAAAGTCTATAGAAATCTCTGATTTAAATGTAAGTCTTCAGGAAAAAGATTTGGTCATTACAGCTCTCAAGAATGAATTAAGAAAATTTAAAACAAAGGATTTAGCTGATAATGTTGTTACCAAACGCCCTATTGCTCCAAAAATGCTTAAGATTGATGTGGAACCTTTAAACCCTAGATTGTTAAACGATAGGTCAGCTCACTCTGACTACCTTAAGCACACTTAGGAAGAAACTGCGATTCTTAGGGAAATAGTGGAACTAGGAAAATCACAAAATCCTCTAAATAATTCCTTACACTCTGCTTGTAAGTATATCAAACGAATTTAGGAGTTGCTTATAATAATCAGACAAACCTGCCCTAACATCAACAATTCTGGTGACAAATTAGTGGCTGTCACCCCAAAGAACAAGGATAAAAGAGTTAGATTCATTGAGCCTGTCACATCCTCAGGAAACACAAATCAAAAAACAGATTCTTCCTCAAACCTAATTTCTAACAAACCTGTGTTGTCTTCTACAAGAGTAAGACCATCTACTAGTGCTAGCATATCACAGCCTTCAGGTAATACCAAGAAAGATAAGATTCAACGACCATCAAGTAGTACTCTGAAGAATAAAGTAGAAGCCCACCCTAGGACAGTTAAATCTAGTTTGAAAAATAAGAATTGTTTTGTTAAACCTAAAGGAAATGCAAATGTGCAGCATTCCAAGCTTAATGCCAAAATGTCTGACTCTATGTGTTAAGTGTAATGGTGCATGCTTTCTATAATATGATTTGTGGGGTTTTGGGGTTTTTTTTTTCTTAGATTTTATCAATGATGTGAAAGCTCGTACTAAATCTAAATCTGTTTAAGGAAACAGTTCAAAGACAGAAAAGTTTAGAAACCAACATGCAGGAAAAGTGTACACAAAGATGTAGGATACACTGGAGACCTACTGGTGCGGAAAAAATAACCTTCACTATAGTAGGAAAAATGCTGCCCTTTAACTAGGATACCAACAACTACTGAAGATGACCCTTAGGAAACCAACTGATCTAGAAAGTGATACACCTAAGCCTGTAGTAACATTGGTTTACTCAAGGAAACCTAGGAAATCTAAAACTAATGTTCCCGTTGGCAAACCTAAGATTATTAAATCTATATCTACTAACAAAAAGAAACCCAGTAAATATTGGGGATCCATAGTTTCTAATGTTCCATATTCCTCTCTTGATGAATGCAGGTCATCCAAATTGTTCTCTGGTATTTGGACTCTGGCTGCTCTAAGCACATGACCGGAGCTTGCTCTCAGCTCACCAATTTCGTCAATAAATTTTTGGGTACAGTCAAATTTAGAAATGATCACATGGCAAAGATATTGGGATATGGTGATTATCAGATTAGGAATGTTACGATCTTAAGGGTTTACTACGTAGAAGGACTTGGGCACAACTTATTCTTCGTTGGGCAATTTTGTGATTCGAACCTGGAAGTTGCTTTTCGTCAACACACCTGCTTCATTCATAATCTAGAAGGTGTTGATCTATTAACTGGATCTTGAGGCAACAATCTGTATACTTTGTCTCTTAGAGATATGATGGTGTCCTCTCCTATATGTCTCTTGTCAAAGGCCTCAAATACTAAGTCCTGGCTATGGAACCGACGTCTATCTCATCTGAACTTTGGTGTAATCAACCATTTAGCTAGACACGGTCTTGTTTAAGGTCTCCCGAAGCTAAAGTTTGAAAAGGACCATCTGTGTTATGCATGCATAATGGGCAAAAGCAAGAAGAAACCTCACAAACCTAAATCTGAAGACACCAACCAAGAAAAAGTCTATCTCTTGCATATGGATCTTTGTGGACTAATGCATGTTACAAGTGTTAATGGAAAGAAGTACATCCTCGTTATTGTCGATGATTACTCTCG
>BQNB010052869.1:0-28503 GCA_026074375.1 Tanacetum coccineum | reverse complement strand
TGTCGACCCTAAATTTTTTTAAAAATTGTTTAATATATTTATATATAATTTTAAATGCATTTTATATATTAGAAAAAGTCTAAAGTCATGGGAAAATATTAGGGTCGACAATGTCGACCCTAAATTTCGACCCTAAACGTTTTGTTGACTAATTTGTTTTCTTGAATAAAAGTGGGTCCCATGGCCAAATTAGGGTCGACATTGTCGACCCTAAATTTTTTAAAAATTGCTTTACATACTTAAATATAATTTTAAATGCATTTTATATTTTAAAAAAGTATAAAGTCATTGAAAAATATTAGGGTCGACAATGTCGACCCTAAATTTCGACCCAAAAGATTTTTGTTGACTAACCAGAAAAGTTGAATAAATGTGGTCCCATGACGAAATTAGGGTCGACATTGTCGACCCTAACTTTTCCTCGACCCAAAACTACAATTTTGTTGTAGTGATCCCGATTCTCGAATATCTGAAATGTATATTATACTAAGATGAAAATTCAATCGTAAGACAATTTCATTCATACATTTGTTTGTTTTGCTATGTTTATTTCTATATACTTAGATATATATTACTCTATATACTATAGAGCATGTTAGGTTTTTGTCCTTTTCTGTGTATGGGCCTTGGGCCAATTTTTATCATTTTCTTTTTCATATTTAAACTGACCCATAAACAAAAAGAAGGCAAAAGCCGCAACAAAAATAACAGTCTTTTAATTTGATGACCCAACTCTATATGGCTAGCCCAAAGCGGCAATGCTTTGGTTTGTAGGTCAGTGAAGCTAATTTTGATTCAATGCCTTTAAATAAAGCAAAATGTGACACGATTCTCAAAAATATTGAATCGATAATTAACCAAAAAAAAATAAGTGGCAAAAATTGTGGTTAGACTTTAGAGCATATTCTCCTATATACTAAAGATGTTCAAATTTTTGTTTTTGCTTAACCTACTAGATTTAAGCCTGATGGTATTTTAGCATAAATTGTTATTTAAGACTAGCCTAACTACTTTTTACATGACGCATTTTCACATTATTTCTCCTATATACTAATTTATCTTTTGGGGTCCGATGTTTTTTTTCCGCTAACATATAGGCGCATCATTTATTTTTATAGTTTTTTTTTTAACGGCTATTTATTTTTATAGTTACTTAATGAATTATTAGTATACCGATAAGAGTATGATTTAGTTTTGCACTATAGCCCACAAACAAAAATACGCATAGACAATGATATATATGTATTCACATTATATATTTATACGATTACACACACGTCATCACGAATGTTATCTCTCGATTTTAATTTATGTTTTTTCTTTTCTTTTCTTTTTATATAAACACATGTAAACACATTATAAGAATTATTTCTCATATTCTCATTTCTTTTTCGTTTATACTATTATACTAATTATGAGCTTCTATTATCAAATTGTTCGACCACCATCAAAGTGACATGATGATTAAATATTGATGTTTCACAAGTGGATTATGGTTTAAAATTAAACAAATATTTTAAAGTGGCTTGGAAAATAGACGGAAAGGAGTACATGGATATCATAATTAATCCGTGTATATCTGAATTAAAAAATTCCACATTCCTCTCACAGAATGCGAAAAGAATTTTATCGAATTGATTATTTATTTTGTTTTAATAACCATTATATCATACATAATATTAAAAGATGTTCAAAAACGGTGTCATTTGTTAGACAACCTTGAGGCTAACACTTTTTCGGCTTCCATTGTGAATATGACTCTAAAAATGGACTTTAAAAAAACACCAAAACGGTAAAAAAAAAATATAACAACAATCATCTTACGATTTAAAAAAATAAATGCATAATAAAATATCATAAAAAATACGAAACAAAAAAGCTACAATAATAAAATATATGTGTCGGCTATAAATCAGCCCCGCCGCAACGCGCTGGTAGCATCTCACTCGTTCTCATATATTAGTAAAACAAGGGTTACACTAAAATAGAGGGGAGGGGGAGAATATGTTGGCGATTTTAGTGGCATTAACTATTTTATGTAATTGTAATTTACTAGAAACCAATGAGATTCCATATTATGCTCAGATACGAGTTAGAGAAGTGTGGAGTGTACACTCGTTTGAGCTAATATGTTTCCATCACGATAACAATGCAGGGGTCAAGGGACAACGCCCCTTGTTAGGGTCCTACTCCGGGAAGGAGTCGAGGGGAAGCCTCCCCACGCAGGGTTTGCGGCAGCGCCCCAAACCTAAACGATATCCATGAATCGGTATTAAATGTCTCAACACATTTTCCAGCCAAAGACCCAACCAGCATGTCTATTGGTGAAAAATTGTGTCCTTTGGAATTTTCTGTTTTTAAGTACATTTAATTGTCATATGTTTTTGGTTTTGTATCATCAATTATTTTATGTAATTGCAATTTAATAGAAACCATGAGATTTCATAATATGCTCGGATATGGGTTAGAGAAGTGTGGAGTGCACACTCGTTTGTGCTAATATGTTTCCACCACGATAAAGATGCAGGGTCAAGTGACAGCGCATCTTGTTGGGTCCTACTCCGGGCATGGGTCAAGGGGAAGCCTCCCCTTACAGGGTTTGGGGCAACGCCCCAAAGCCTAAACGATTTTCATGAATCGGCATTAATGGTCTTAACACATTTTCCAGCCAAAGACCCAACCAGCATGTATATTGGTGAAAAATTATGTCTCTTGGAATTTAACTGTTTTTAAGTGCTTTTAATTGTCATAAGTTTATGGTTTCACGAAAAACTTTAGTCTCATTCTGACATACACAAGACACACAATTCTTTTGTGTTTTGTTTTGTTCTCTTGTGCATAAAAACAAAGTGTTGTTATTGAATTATCCTAATAAGGATTTCGTGATATTTGTGCATCATTAGGGTCGAAATATCATATTCGGAAAGTGACTTTACAGTGTTCAAGCAAAATATCCAAGATAATCATCACATCCTAACCCCAATTTCTAACGCTTTAGATACCAATTTCAGATCTTTAACGAATGTCAAGTGAACGGGAATTGTGGACGGTGAATGGAAGATTGTCAAGACACTGATACTTGATAGCATCGTCCATGGAAGCTTCATCTCTGAACGTTATGAATCCAAATAGGCTAAAAGTATAATTAGTATATGGATTCATGATCACCTGTTTATACATTCTTAAAAAAACATACTAATAACTTTATATATTACCTTTACAATTAAAAAAACTAGAACGGACCTTTGCTTCCAATATCTCGCTGTACTTGGAGAAGGTTTTTCTCAGTGATTCAGCGTTTGTTTATGTACACCCCAAGATCAGGGGCAGACCTAGGGGGCTTCCCGGGGTTCACGAGAACCCAATGGATGTTTGTCGTGTAGTGTAAATATTCGTTAAAAATCCGGATCTCTCCAAAATAAACCTGGTCCGGAAATTTTTTGTTATAAATTTAAATACATGTCGTGTTTAGTTACTCGACTAATATTTGAAAGTTTTGTGTGCTAGTTTGAATGAAATCGTACATTTTCGTTCATTTTTCTTTACTTTATTATCAAGAAAAATATCATGCATTGTGGACTTGGAGTCATGGGTCAGCTCCTGCCTATCTAAGACCATGGACGAAACATTGGGGATTCAGTCCCCTAAGAGTGGACGGTATGGTGGCGAGGCAAGCTCGTCGTTTCCGACGTGGCGCTCGCCACTTGCTCGCCACCACACCACAAGCGTTTTCCGTTTGGGAATTTTTGGTATCTCGCCAGTTTTGCGAGTCAAAAGACGACAAACACACTTTTGGTTTCTAACCGTTGGCTTTCAAATGCAACGGATGCTTTTTTAAAAAACTATTTTTTTTTAATTTATACCCACTTTTCACTATAAATAACACTTCATTTTAACACACACTTCTCTACCAAAAACGTCATTTACTTTCAATATCTCAACAATTAAAAAATGTCTCAACCACCACCAATAGAACCTGGTTATTTTACCCATCTTCTCAACTCTAACCCGCAACAGTACTCGTCTTCTCCGAACCAATCGAATCCGTCTACCCGAGTTCACTAAACTCAAATTCTTCCTCGCAATCGTATCCTCCGTTTGGAACGCAAATGTCACCCGACCAAGCTTATCAACAACAACTTGTGTATCATCAACACCAACAAGGCTTCCAAAATTTCGTGAATCCAAGAAATCCTCCACTGCAATTTTTCCACCATAGTCATCACAACCGCAATTTTTCCATCACAATCATCACAACCACAATTTAAAGTACCACAAGCCAAAGACCCCCGTGATGAAAGGCGTAAACTAAAAAAAGCATCGAAACAACCCGTTGTCGATTTGGGCGAGGACGATGATGATGATGTGGAAGCAAAGCGAGCGAATACCCGTTGGAATCACGACGAAGAAATCTTGCTAGCCAAGACTTGGGTCGAACACTCTCAGAACGCCAGTATCGGAAAAGACCAAAACGATGACGTGTTTTGGAACCTGATTATGCAAGATTTCAACGCGCAAACAAAAGTTGCTCCTCGTACCAAAATATGATGACCCGGGAAAATGGTCCAGGATGCACGGTAATTGCCAAAGGTTCAACGCTATTTACAAGCATTTAACACGTAAAAGCGGGGGAAATGATGATGACCATGTCGAGAACGCAAAGACGAGTTATATGGAGCGATGTGGTAATAAAATATTTCAATATGTTCACGCGTGGAATATTTTGAAAAACTACCCCAAATGGCGGCGGAGCCGATTGATGAAGATAATCTCGCCGAGCTATTTGGCCCTGGTCCGAGAGCTCGTCCCTCCAGCAAACATCGACCCGCGAAAAAACAAAAATCGGTGGAAACGTCGAGCGACGGGGGGAGCACCGGAGGGAGCACCGGGGGGAGTCAATCGAAGTCTATATTGGGGGCTATATCTCAGGATTATAGACGCAAATGTGAAGTTACCGAAGCCGCGTACGAGGCGAAGAGAAAGAAAGAACTAGGGTTGCTGGAGTGTAGAGAGTTGGAGTTTCTCATGATCGATCCCTCCTCGTTGCCGCAGGAGAAACAAGCTGGTTGGAAAGGATCTTGTACCTTCCATGTCAAGGTAAGGGCATCTCGCATATCAAGTTACTCTAGCGATTATCGATAACGTAATATAGCCCAACACAGAGAAGGAACAGGGTCGGTTGAAAGGAAACAAGCTGAAATAATGAGAAAATATCCAAACGCTTAATTTATTTACCGAATCGTTTATTTTTTTATGTTTCGTATTTTTATTTTTTGTTTCGTATGTTTTTTTATTATCGTATTGCATTTTTAATTTTAATGAAATGAATTATGTTTGTGTGAAAAAAATGGAAAATAAAATAAAATTATGGGTGGTGGGGTCAAAATGAGGAGATAGGGGTATATTATGAGTGAAGATGTACTTTTAAGTGGGAGTGAGATGCTGACGTGGCAGCCTGTGGGGCCCAAATGAAGAGATGTATGAATGTATCTCTTCAGCATACCTATTACTCTAATCACCACTCCTTTTTTCTAGAACGGCTTGTTAGTTGTTAGTGGTTCAGGTCCAGTAGTGACATCCAATTGGGCAGTATGATGTATCCTGAACCCGCATGTACTTCCTCCTATTCCGCTTGAAGGGGTAAAAGTCCCGGGTGGGACTCGAACTCGAGACCTCCCCTAGCCAAACATCCCCTCCCCAAGCCCCTAAGGAATCTTGGTGGCCAACTGAGCTAGCCCAGTTGGTTCTAATCACCACTCCCGATTTCTATGCAAGTAAGATCAGGACATTACGTCTGAGTCTTGACTTAAAAACCATATCGACCTAGCCTCATGTTAAATACGTGGTGTTAGTATATATGTTTGATTCTTTAGCAAGGTAATCTTTTACTCCTTTCATAAACCTTGCCAGGTTTATATTTTTGCTTGATATACACACTAGACAGTTGTGTACACAATATTGAATGACCGGACGGAGCTAGGAATTAGTCAAAAAAAAATTCTCAAACTAACAAAGTAATATAAAAGTTACATCGTAGGCTAAAATTTTATCCATAGTTGGGTCGTGGCTTAAATTTATCCATACTTGGGTCGTAGGCTTAAATTTTATAAGATAAATAGCAAAGCGATTGGGCGTGTTAGAGGGGGTTGAGCACCCCCTGGCTCCTCCATTGTCTTCGTTCGTGACTAGCCCGAAAGTATCAAACATCTCGTAAAAGATACACACAGGACAATTGTGGGCTTGTGGCAGTAAAACAAATGCATGCAGCTTGCTTACGGGCTTATCGCAAGACATTATGAAAAACACAATACATAGAACTTGCATATTGTAAACAAGTTATCGCCTAGTATTTCACATATCGTAAACAAGGTTAAGTCATTAGGTCTGAATTCTTAAGTTAATTACTAGGCGAGTACCCGCGCATAGCGGTGGAAATTCCTAGTGGCAGATAATTAACGATATACGATATTGTGATAAGTGTTTCATGTAAAGTTCAAAATATAACGTGAAAATATCAAAATGAACTTGCAAACACTCATAACATGCGGAAATTCTTAACATGCATAAAAAAAGACATTTATTGAAAATGAAGGTAAAACATTACATCGTTATTAGGAGATAAATCTAACAACGCACGTTACTCGTCGCGTAAAACTTCTTGGTACACGACATTTGAGGTGTAGACTCCCTCTTGACCAAACCCTTTTTTCTGGTTTCACTAATACTTTGGTAGTTGCACGTGGTATCCCTCTAGACAACACAACATAAAGCTGGCCATGCGAGAAAACAGAGTCAGGAAAATAGACACCCACATTCGGAATTGTTTGCCTTCGGCTTTATAACGGCAAATAGTTATACTGATATTTCGATTAAGCATTTTGTGTAACGTTTTGTGTAACCAAAACATCACTATAACCATAATTTAATGGCTCATCACGTTGATTACCTTTCAGAAAGACACACATGAGTGTGAGCATATGAAAAAATAACAAAGGATACAAATACAATGAAAAAATAAATATTACAAACAGTGTAGATGGCACCATGCGAACCCAAGCGGTGAGCATGCATTATATCAATAATGAGATCCAAATTCAAAAAAACATCCTTATAAATAGAGATAAACTTCAAACGTTTCACATAAATTAACAATCAACGGACTCTTGCTATACAAAGCGTTGCACATAAATTAACAATCAACATAGACTCTTGCTATACAGAACACATGATTAGTATGTAACAACTTAACTCATTACAAGTAACAATGATGTGTGCTTAAACACACATCTTTATAATCCCAGAAAACACTATTAATCGGACTAAAAATACTAAAATATGCTTAATTATATTGCAAATATGGTTGTATTATGTTTTTATGTCTTGCATGTACTAAGGATTGAAAACGGAGCAAAAATGGGAATTATCGGGCTCGATTTGATCAAGTTTAATTATTATTCAAAGTCAAGACGAAGCCGGAAATATTCTCCGAGCATGCCAATGGAAAGAGCGTGAGAATTCGAGTTCAACGGTGCCTTCATTGTTTATTGGGCCAACCCGTAACTCATTATATGGGCCGGGCCAACCCATATTATTGCTAGCCCAAGTCAATGATTAAATTAACCAACCCATGACCCAACAGTACCATATGCAAGGCCCAAGCCCAACTTAAATTCCATATTTTGATTCTTGAAATGCAAAGTGAAATGGAGTAGCAGAAACAATCACGTGCCCTCCGAATAAAAGACTTAACCTCGCGTGAGGTTCCACTACTTAGTTTTGGGCCAATTATGAGCCTTTCGTGGCCTCCTTTTTATGAACTCAAATTTGCTCACACAAATGAAATGAATTGAGAATAGGTGCATGTGAATGGATGTGTGGTGGAAAAGCATGCGTTGCGTTGTACGCAAGTTTGTGATGGGTGGATCTAAAGGTTTTTGTACGAAGGAAGCGATCACGAGATACCTACATGATTATTTCCATTACGCATTATTCACTCGGAAAATTACCAAAGTATCTCACCATACTCTTGGATATAAAAAACATACGCATGTGCATTATAATAGGTGTGGGTAGTTTTTAGATAACACAAAAAGAGTTCTACTTTCTTTGTATTTCTTTATTTTCAGCTTATATTTTTTAGTAGCTTATTAATTTTGTAAAAGCTATTTTAGCTTATTGAGGATTATTGTAAATGAGAGTGTGGCTTATTTTATGAATGAAAGTGGTTTGAAGTTTGGCTTATAATCTTATTCTCCTTTTTTCTTATTTTTTGTCTTATTAAGCTTATTTGATTCAAAAGCTTTTTGATGTGCTTATCTGGAGCTTATTTCGAGTTCGAATAAGCTGTTAAATAGCTTGTTTCGATCTAAGTTTAAGCTTATATTAAACAACATTTTAACCTTAGGTTTGTTGTGCACGGGTTGCATAAATGATATGAGAATTCGAACACACGAAGTTAGATAATATCTTGACGACATATGGTCATATTTGCAATATTTTGCGTTGTTAGTGATATCATCTGCAATTAATTAATGGTGAAAAATGTCTAGATGGGTTTTGCGAAAGAGAGTTGAGTTTGTGAGTGAGGCTGCAACGATGTATGTTGCATTTATAATGCACATAGAGGGCCATGTATATTAAGAAACAATTTGAACTTGTCAATCAACATAATTTATTCCAAAAGTTATGTAAATGAATGATGGTTGAAAAGGTATTTGTTAACTTTCAAAATTAACAATATATTTTATAGAGTGTCTTAGGTTGTTTTGCACAATATTAATGTAATGTATTTATAAATCTCCATCCATTACCATACTGATAACAGTATCGATGTGTAATTAAATTCTCGAGGTAATTATAAGTAACATTATTAAAGTTACCTTTCGGATGTTTTGATCAAAATAAAAATTGTTTAGTAATTAAGATTTTCAAAACTTATATATGTTTTAATCATAAATAAATGCATTGTTTACTACTAATGTTCATATCAAATATACCAAAATAAAAAAATAGATTTATAATAAAGACAAATTTGTCACATTTTATTACCATTTCAATGAACAAAAGTCAACTGACTACCATATTTTTCAATCGTCCAGCTATGTATTTTATTGATTGAATACTTTCAATAGTTTCTTAAGATAAATAAAGTTTTTCACTCATTCAATATTTCAAATAATTCAAATTCATATCACACCAAAATTCAAAGTTGACGATCAATATTCAAGATTCTCAAGTTGACTATGACATAATACAATAAATATTCGAGTAAATAAACACAGTTTACACAATAAAATGGAAAATCAATGCTATAACAAAATATAATAACGGACATATTTTAAATTGCCTACAATACAAACTTTATTAAGAAAAATCAATAAATTATAAGAAACAATTAATAACAAAGTTACCACAAATTTAGGTAACAAAATTCATAAATAAAACTTATAAGCAAACAAAACAATCTATTCAAACAAATTTACACAAAAATAAATTTTCAATAAAATTTAATAACAAATTTTTCAAGAAAACCATAGAGGATTCCGGCAAGGCAGCGGGTTCAACAAAAATGCCGGCAAGACTGTCTCCAAAGATTTCCGGGGGCAGCCAAATTAATTTGAGAGCCACAAATAGGCGAAGATAGATTCTGAAAAATAACTGTTATAATAAAACTTATAAAATCTGGATCTATGCATAAGTTTTATAGCTTCGATAAAACAAACATTTGGGACGTTACTCGCAGCGACGACAACTCTCGGGTGAGACTAAAGCGGCAGCGGCATGATTCAAGTTGGGGCTGAAAAAAAACGCAAAAAAGTTAATGATGGTCATACACTATATCAAAAAAACTTAAAGAAAAATACATTAAAAATTATAAAACAAATTTGTTATTTTTTATAAGTTAAAACGAAACATGAATTTTACTTGAAATAAAAATCTTTTTTTTCTAACAAAATCCGCGCGAGTAAGTCAGGCCCGGGCAAACAGATTTTCCGGCGAATTCCACGACTGGCCAAATTTTTCGGCGAGTCTCTGCGACAAAAAACCACTTTATTCGGCGACACCCACTGCCAGCAATATTTGCAACACCTACAAAATATATAAATCCTCAAAACATGTCAAATTATATAGATTTACTAAAATATAAAAAAATACCTTAAAAAAATTTAGCGACGGTGGGTGAGCGACGGCATCTGGCGGTGGTGGGGCGGCAGCCGAGCCGGCGGTGGTGGGGTGGCGACTGGTGGTGGTGGGGCGGCAACCGCCGGTGGTTTGAGAGAAACTGATTGAGTTTTGAGAGAGTGGAGTGTGATGTTGTGTGTGTTTGGAGTTATTGGAGTATTTGTTTTGTTGTGAGATTGTGATGTTTGTGCTACCTGAGTTATATACTTTCTTTAGTACAATCTGTTATATGCGTTTCATCTTATTTAATTTTTAAGTCAATCAAATCTGAGTCAATCAATCAATCATTGATATGGTATTAAAAGGTTTCCAATTGTCAATATTGCCCGTTCTTCTTTTTCAGTTACTAAAGGTTTCAATGTTTTCATAGATGAGTCGGTTTTGCTGCATTAAATTTTTAAGTTTTGAGTTTTAAGTTTTCAGTTTTTCAAAAATTGTGTCATAATGCTTTATAGATAGTATAGATATAGATAGATATATTTAACCATAATCCGAATTGATGGTTTTAGAGTCGAGATCGCTACATATGTCATATATCATTGGAATGCTGATCAAAGTAACCATTTGAATACGCCACGGGAAGGAATTGCGAAAAGAGTTAGCAATTTTTATCGCCGCCGCTATGCGCGGGTATCCAACTAGTATATCATAAACAAGTTTCGACCACTTGATCAAGTTATCTTAATAATCCGCCGTTAAAAAAATGTTCTTGATAATGTTTAAACTATGATTAAAATGAAGGAAACTATGTCAAAATCACTTTTCTTCATCTGCCAAAGATAGGTGCCTACAGCAAAGCTGCTGCTACTTCTGATTCTCAATAGCTTATTAGATCAATTAAGAACACAACACGTAAACATACAAAAAAATCATGGAAACCGCCCACAGACCCGCTTAGGCACTTAGCTCCATCTTCTTCGGTCCTCTTCCTCGTCCACAGGAGTATACCACGAAGGCCGCCTCTTTGAATTACTCAATCTATAATTCAAGTAAACTTCTTCATTACGAAGCGGTCTAGTAGCCACAAGTGCAAGACTTTTCATTATAGGTCCTTCCATTTGACTATCACTCGATACCGCACCAGACTTGAACCAAAAACTACCAAATCTTTTCATCTTAACTTCCTCGATACCCCCAAAAATTATATTTGGTATATAAGCTCTCATATCCTTTTCATTTAACGGAAAATCATATGGGCATAACATGACATTAGGCTCCATACCTGTTGCCGGGTGGTTAGCAAAATGAGCTAAAGCTAACGGGTTTCTTCTCTCCAGTATTTCACCATTAGACGCTAGCCTTGACCCTTCTAATGGTTTACTTAGCATCTTCCAGACCCGGTCTGAGCCAGTTTCGAAAGGTGGTTGACCAGGGTTGGACCGGTATACACTAGACTGGCCCCACGGTTCCCTGGTGTCACCACCAGTACCCCACGGTTGAGCATTGATCACTGTCCCATCATATCTAGTTATAAGATATGGGTTTCGTGCATCTACTCTTGGGTAACCTGGGATATAACGGTAATATGCTGGAGAGTAGATAACACCTGGGTAGAGTGCTATCACTGAGCCAACATCTGCTTCACCGTCTATGAATAAGCCCTGACCCGCTTTCTCATGTGGAATTTGAGACGACTTGAGCTCAAGGGTGTAGCCCATAAGATCTTTTAACCTTTGGGATGCCTCGGTAAAAGTCAATTGTTTTGTCTCTGGAACATCTGTGCTGAAATGTTCATCATTAATAAGATTCTAATAAGTGTACCGTTTTGAAGTTGAAAACCCGAGTAACTAAAATTTACCAAGATTTTTGTTTGCTGGAGTCGTTCTACCAATGGCAAGACTTAGGCCACTACGACGAGGAGTGGTGTCGTTCTTTTGAGATGATCCAAGTGGCTCGTCATGAGATTTAGAATCAGGTAGAAGAATTTCATCCATTGACGTGCAGAAGTTTGTAATTTGAGTATGAATATTTTCTTGGACCTGTCTTTCTTGGTCGGCTAGTGCGGCCTTACTTGCCATGTTAATGATCTCTTCTACATCTGCTTCTTCAGCATCTTTCCCCACACGGTTATAGCTGTAATTAAATATAGCAAATCAGCACTTGTGTATCACACACACATAACATTACAGCATTTTTGTGTGAAATGCTGATGTCACAAATTCACAATGTTTTTAGGTATGTATACAAGGGGTGTTTACATAAAACGCCAATGCACTTTCTTGTTTGTCCTATTTTAGCCATTGTACTTTTATATGTACATCCGAGTTATTAGAACAATAGCTTTGTGTCCCATTTGAGTCATTTAGTAGCCAAAAAAACCCTTAAATCGGGATAACCTATGCATAAAACTCACAAATTTACGTACAAAAAAGTTATATTTATATATTAGGTTAAGTTTTATAGAAAAATGTTTAGAATAAGGCTTGCAAAATGACCCAAACAGCACACAGAGCCATCTTTGAAAACAAAGCCAGATACACAAAAACGAAGTAAATAGGTAGTTATCATGATATTTCATACATAGGTCACGGTTAGTTGAGTTGGTAAGAACATGACCTGGTATAGAGGAAAAGTCGATTTATGTCTGCTTCAAATTGAAGTTGTCTTGGTTCTTTTGCAAATGTCGGACTTTTGGCGAGCTTTCCCACAAACTAAACATGCAATATAAGAAAAATGAACTTCCATAAGGCAGCTAGCATAGTTTAAACAAATGCAATGCGTCTCATGATCTTGACTATTCCTTTCTATACAAGACCTATTCTAATTTTTAGAGTCAAGCAACATCCATTTACTTTGCTAACATCACAAAGTTTGCACTTCCGTATTTTAAATGACAGATGTAGATATTTTGCTATACAAAGATGTTACTGCTTTTCTCGATATTCAGGCATAATATTGTGTAACCGATATGTTTCTGCACAAAACGATTTATGAACTTTTGATTACTTTGAGTAGCTTTCAAAACAAGTTGAAGTTTATTAAAAAGCAAAATTACCCTTTTCCCTTGATTAACCGTCTTTACCAATTCTGTTTTTCAATCCATGAGTCCTTTGATGTCATGTACACTTTTATACAGCTTACATGTGCAACTCAAGACTAAAACAAAAAGCGACACGAACTCACAAGTAAGTTTGCCAAAGATATACAATATCATTTTGTTCACGACTTTGTGGTGCACGGTGCATGTTGCAGTGTTCATTATACCTCACATATTTTCTATACAAACACAAAACTCATATCATAGTTTGCCGTCCAAATTAACCAAAATGAAACTTCTAACTCTTCTTTTCAATATTTTATGTGTATTCAAGGAGTGCTTGTTTTAGCTTATTTTTTGACGTGTGGTGCAGCTTATATTTCAAAAGCTCATCTTATCCAGCTTTTTCCATGCTTATGAGCTTAGCAAGCTCATAGATAAGAAAAAGCCGAGAAAAATGGGCTTATGAATAATAAGCTTATAAGCCCCCAAAAAAAGCTAAAACAAACACCCTTATCACAGTCATAATCTTTTTCTTTAACCAAAAAACAAATTAGTCATCTTTAACCAAACCCCATAACTGAAGTTGCAGCAAAATAATCCTATGCAACATACCAACAGTTTATAAGTAATAAATTAACATTCTTTAGAGTCAAATTGGCTATTCAAACTAGCGCCAGCGGAATTGAAACTTTACCTATTCTTTTCATATATGGGGTGTTTGTTTTAGTTTATTTCCAAATTATGAGCTTAGTATGTGCGGCTTACATGTCATAGGGGTGTTTGCCTTAGCTTATTTTCCGGGCTTGTTAGCTTATTTAACAATTTGAAAAGCTCATAAACCTGTTTTGTCCAGTTTACGAGCTTATCAGGTTGAGATTACGGGCTTAAATAAGCCATAAAATAAAGGCTGATAAGCTCCTAAACCGAAAAATTGAGCTTATAAGGTTTTTCAATTTCAAACAAGCCCATAAGACCAGAAAATAAGCTAATCCAAACACCTCCCAATGGTTTTTAAGTCATCATAAGCTCATACGTAAGATAAAAGCCGAAAAACAGGTCATGAAAAATAAGCTCATTAGCCAGAAAATAAGCTAAAAACAAACACCCCCTAACGGGTTCTTCTCAATATCTAACAAAGTTATCATCTTGCAAAAACAAATTAGTCATCTTAAACAAAAATTCCAAAACTAAAGTTATAGCAAAAGTGTCTAATGCAACTAGCCAACAGTTTATAAGAAAAAAAAAAGGTATAAACTTTACAGTCAATCTGATTATTCAAACTGATAAACCCTAAATCTGTACAATGGTAACAGGGTCATAATAAGCTCATGAGTAAGAAAAAGCCGGAAAAAAATGGGCTTATGAGAAATAAGCTGATAAGCCCGGAAATAAGGTAAAAACAAAGACCCCCTTTATGGGATATTCTCAATATCTAACAAAAGTTAACATCTTTATTTATTCTATAAGCAAAATACAAATTAGTCATTTGTAACCAAAATCCTAGAAATGAAATTACATGAAAAAATGGGCTTATTTTCCCATATACGAAATAGTTTTACAGTTTTTACCATACTAAGCTCATATGGGGGTGTTTGTCTAAGCTTAATTGAAAGGCTTATGAACTTTCTAAGCTCAATTTTTCAATAAGCACATCAAATAAGCGTAGACAAAAATAAGGTAAAAACAAAGACCCCCTTAATGGGTCATTCTCAATATTAAAAAAAAGTTAACATCTTTATTTTATTACCAAAATCTTAGAAATGAAATTACATAAAAATAATCTTATGCATAAATGGTATACTGCAAGATCAAGATTAAAGCAACCAACAGTTGATAAGTATCAAACCAACAAAGTATTATTAAGTCAATTTGAGTATTCAAAGTGATAAACCCTAAAGGCAAAAATGGTGAGATTGAGAAATGTTACCTGTTGGAATTTCTGAAAGAGGGTCCCCATGAAATGAAGTTGGATCTAAAACCCTTTTGGTGTCTCTACCAGTCTTTATTCATTCTTAACTCTCAAGGTTTTTGGAAGATGAAGGGCATTACTGTACAAAGGGTAAATATGGAGGATCAATATGTAATATACCCCTATTTTTTACTTGAAATCACTCTCGAAGACTAACTATCGCGGGGCGGGTAATTAATTTTATTACCCGAAATTGGACATGCGGTTACCAGCGATTCAGGTCACGGTTAATCATTTTAAACTTTTAATCGAGTTTAACCGTATAAATAAACATGGGCCAGAACGTAAAATGTCATTTTAATCAAATTAAATGACATTGAATAGATAAAAGTCATTGCGTTCCAATAATTACATTTTAATATTCATACATAATATATTCATAAAAAAATATTTATTCGACGTTTATAGATTACGATCTCATTAATCAATTCCGACATAGATGTTCAAAAATGTTTACATTAAGAGAAAAAAGTCGTTATATAAAAAAGTAGTCCAATAATATAATTAATACTTGTACAATCATTTAAATATCTAGCTAAAAAAATCTTCATGTGTATTATGCACATTCGGTTCGGTTAACTGCGGATATCTAAAAATAAAAACTGAAACTGAACTGTGATAAGCGACTTTGTTTCGTTTCAGATTGAGCGGTTCGGCTCGTTTTGTCGGTACTCCGATTTTTTGAACATCCCTACTACTCTCTAACTTATGCGGAGTTCTCAAAATTAATTTAAGAGAGAAAAGAAAGAATATGAAAATAAATATAAAGTTATATATGTTTTAAAGATATTTCAAAAAGAGAAAATAAAAGAAGAATGACGCTTTTTGGTTTAAAAATCTTCATTTTTATTTTGGGATGATCGTGAAGGAAAATCTTCCTTCCATTTTCTTCTTTTCAATTCTCTCACTTTCTTTTCGAAAATAATTCGAGAACACAGTGTTAAAGAAGGAAAGAAATGAAATGAAAAATGACCGAAATAGAATAGTGATTTGATTGATTTTGAAGTAAATGTTTCCTTCTAAAATTGGACTGAAAATGTATACGGCAATGTTTTGAAAACCGGGTTTTGAATCGACCCGGTCGAGTCACCGGGTTACCGGGTTAACCGGTTGGACCGCCGGGTCAACCCGGTTTTCCAATATATATATATATATATATATATATTTTTTCAATAATTAGAAAGAAAGTATGTATATAAATCATGAAATATTTCATATATTAAGCCTAAAGAATATTATATATATATATATATATATATATACTATGTTTCGGTTAAAACTACGTAGTTTTGACATACTTGCTACAGTAACCGGCCCATCGGACTCTCACTTTGGGCCGGCTCATTTGACTTTTTTTTCGTTTTGACATACTTGCTACAGTAAACGGCTCATCGGGCTCCCACTTTGGGCCGACCCATTTGACTTTTTTCTTTTTTTTCTTTTTCTTTAACTAGGCAACTTTAAAAAAAATCCACGGTACAAAATAGAAAACAAAATTACAGAAGTACTTATTTATTTAGATCAAAAAATATCCGCGACATGGACCAAACACATAAGCCCATATAAAAAAAATTGCTCGGCACAAAATAGGAAAAAATGTTACAAAAAGTACTGATTTATTCAGATCAAAAAATACTCACGACATAACGCCTAACACATAAGCCCATATAAAAAAAACAAACTATTAAACATAAGACCGAAAAAATAAACCCGCACAAAATAAAAAATTTAACGCCTCGCATCAACGCGCGAGCAATCATGCTTAACACATATTTACACAAATCTCATAAAATTATATTAAAAAAAATAACCAAATAGCAAAAAAAAAACAAACCTTTAAATATGAAGCCCAACAAATAAGCCTATATAAAAAAAACAAAGTATTAAACATGAGACCGAAAAAATACACCAGCACAAAAAAAATTAACGCCCCGCAGCATCGCGCGGGCGATCACGCTTGTTTATTAACAAATATAACATGTAAAATTAAAATTATGTCGCAAATATATACAGTTAATATGTTTTATTTATAAAAAAATACGAAAAAATCGAAACCCGGCCGGGTCTCATGACCCGGGTTGACCCGGGTCACTCCAAACCCGGTCAAACCCGGCGGGTCAAACCGGGTTTCGAAAATATGAAACCCGGTTTAATTTGACCCATTTTTTCGGCCGGAACCGGTTCAACCGGTTGACCCGGCCGGATCGAACCGGGTTTCAAAACACTGGTATACGGCATATATCTTGGCTTTTTTCTTAAAAAAACTCGAGAAGTGAAGATTAACATTTTTATGGTGTCTGGATTCCTTGTTACACGCACTTAAATCGGGTATTTTCTATTTTCAAAAGGAACACATCGTTCCACCTAGCATGATATGAATTCGATTTTCTTTGCTTTGATGTACATGACGTCATGACCTAACCACTATTCTCGTGACTGTTTAACTATCCCAAAATAGATGCTCACTTAACAAAATATAAACCATAATCTCTTTTGAAGTTTTTGAAAACACTTTGTCTTGATTTGAAATTTTGAAAACACTTGTCAAAATGTGTGATGTTAAAATACATAGTCTTATCCTGGTAAAATATTTCGACGGACTGATTTTGTTATATTTCCATTCTTGTTTCTTTGTTGTTTCAGGTTTTAGTTAAAGATGAGTATTGATAGAAAGTTGAAGGGCTGATTGTGCCAAGAGTTGATTCCCTTTAGCTGGTTAAGGCTCCTATATAAGCTGGTCAACCCAGCTTATTTTATTATCTCTGCCTCTCATCTTTTTTAATACTCTCTCTCAAATACTGTAATCCTAAATCTTGTATAGATCAGCTTAATCTTATTGTTCAGTTTATGATTCTTGTAATAGAACTATTATCACTTAGATGATAGATCCACAACTATGTAGCAATGGTGGATTTTGATTGTGGTTTGATATTTTTTATTGAGATCAGATTCTTTTGTTTTGATATTCAAATTGAGATTTGGGTTAATAAAAGTGATCAGATTCATATTTTCTACATGGTATCAGAACCAAGTTGCTCTGAAATCGTTTTCTAAAAAATTAGGGTTTTATAAAATTAGGAGTTTTTATAATTAATCAGTTTTTCGTTCAATCAAATCAATTGTTTTGTTATCTATGTGAATTAATTTTACAGATCTATAAGTATTTTGTAAAAAACCTAATTTTGAGAAATTAGGGTTTTGATATTATTTGGGGGTTCTTTATATTGGTTTGTGCTCATCTCATACGGATATTTATACAGTTGGAAATACGTGAGCCTACGAGGTCACACACGTTTACACTTAGATATCATTCTATTGATGTTTATAATAATATAATTGTATATTTATTATTTATATTAATATATGAATCAACGATGAAACACTAACGGTAGTTAATTAGTTCGTTATGAATAATTAACAAATAAGGCTTTTTAATTAATGGGTAATTAAATGTATTTATCCATTAATAAAGGAAAGGTCAAAAAGTCAACACCAAGTATACCCTTGGTTCGACCGGCCAAAGATCCCAAAGGGATTGGATTGGGTTTTTGAGCTATCTTTTCCTCCAAGTTATGTATTTTAGGAAAACCCTAAATACATCTACTATATAAGGAGGACCCTAGAGCTCATTATTCTCATCCCTCTCTTCTCTCTTTTCCTCTTGGTCGAACGAAAACAAACACCCCACTTTAGGGTTTTTGTGTTTTGCAATTATTGGTGTTTCAATAAGAATTTTATACACTATTTCCTGACATGAATAGTGTTGGCTCGTTTTTAATAAAAAAAATCGAAACATTTTAGAATCAATTCTACGATTTTTAAATTTAAAATATTTAATTTTACAAGACGAAGTGACCTATACTTTAAACGATAAACATTACAACGATAAAGCCTTAAATATTTTTAACGAAAGTAATAATTACCTTTTTAATATTATAGTGTTTATAGATGATTCGTAAAGCTTTCACATTATCTTCGCAAATTAAATACCTTTAGCATACCCAGAGCACCACTACAACCTATCTAACTACAAGTATTCTACTATAAACTCAAAACAATTTTTGTTGCTTCCTTGTTTTTCCTTGCCTTTTATTATCGCAACGGCACAGCAACTTAGACCAAAAACATGTTTTCCATGTTCCCTCAAGATCCATACGTCCCCCTTTTCTTTGTAAGACTAGGAACTTACAAATAGTATCATGTGACCATTATTTCCCTTATGTCATATAATATATATATATATATATATATATATATATAATATCTATAATATATATATATACAATATATATATATAGGAGTCTCCCACTATTATATCATGTCATACAATGGTCATTTACTAAGCCAAAAACATAAATATATCTCTCTGTTTCTCTATCCAAGCTCATCCCATAACCACACCCTAAAAAATCCATAACTTTTCATTTTATAAATCATATTCAAGTGATCTAGTTCATATTAAAGGTATTCTAAAGGTGTCTTGAAGGTTTACTTAAGAATTTGCAAGGGTTATATACAAGAATAAAGCTAGCATTTTTTGTTAAGAAATTTGGGTTTGGTTTGGTTTGTTTGGATGTGAGCCGCGGCTAAGACTCGAGAGGAACGAGGCAAACTCTTTTATTTTCCGACTTTGCTTCGTATAGCTTTGTGAGCTTTCCTTTGATGCCTATTTCGATTATTTCATTTATTTGGATGTGTTTTCCGTAAATATGTATATGTGTGGCGAAATCAATCGAAACTTGCGGCGTAGGAAATAATATGATATTAATGTTAAAGTTGGATTTATATGAAATAATAAGGCATATTGAATATATTTTTGATGAGTTTTTGGGTCGAAAACGAGATATATATTTTAAACATTTAATTTTAGCACTTGTATACATGGAGCTTGCTGTCAGGAATTTAAAAGCTCGATTTGGGCACTTTCGAGTCCGTTTCAGCCTTCCGGCGAAACACGAAAGTTGCTCAGAATGATGTTTTACTGTTCCGCGAGGCTCGCCAATCTTAAAATTGAGTAATAACGGGTCAAAACCCAGGGTCAAAGTCTGTCTTTTATTTAAAATAATAGTCAAAGTTCCAGCAGAATTGAAAAAGGGCATTTTGGTCATTTTACGTCGAGTTCTGGGTCTCGGCTATAACTAAAAAGTCGTCCGGAATATCGATTTACATAAAATCTCTTTTTACTCCGAGACATGAGAATGTGATTTAGTGGGTCATTTTAGTCGGGTCAGACTTAGGAAAATAAATATACTTTAGAGAAGTCAAATGTAAAAGTCAAACATCGGAATAACTTGACGAATATATGTGTCAAAAGAGTTTAAGCGATAGTAAAATAATATCGATAAGATTTTTAGAGATCAACGAGTATTTTACGACCATTGGTCGGGTCTAAGAACGAAAAGTCAAATAAAGTCAAATGTTGACTTTTGAAAGTCAATGGGTCAATACTAAACTTGTCGATCGTTTCTATAAAAATATTAACACTATTATTATTATTACGAGTATAACAATTTAAACACAAGAATTTTTATAAACGGATATATTCCTAAAATAGAAAGTTTTCGACTAAACTATAAAGAAGTGATCGTACTTTTCAATATAGTAACCGAGCGACTCTAATTATAGGTCGTGATCACGTTTGTGGATACTCGTACTAGGCTTCTTCATTTGATTATCGACTTTGAATCAAGGTGAGTTCATAGTCTCGCATTTCAATATTTTCAATCTACGGGGTGAATTACATTGCTTGTTTTACTATTGGACACAAGTGTTTTTCAAAGTGTATGCTATACGTAAGCGTTACATGATTATTTTTACTAAAGCTTGATTTGTTTACTACATGATTTGAGATCGTGAATACCTATATTTGAAACCGTGAATTTTAGACATGATTGTTTTACTACGGACACAAGTGTTTACAAAGTGTATGCTATCCAGATTACTGCCTGAATATTATTGCTAAGTTACCTTATTGCCGTGAAGTCCCTACTTATCATGAACCGTTAATTGCTATTGTAGTAAGCGCGAGTGTTGTGGATAGATCTATCGGGACTGACAATCCCCACCTTTCCTTGGGTCACTAGTTTGATCAATGTGCATTAACATTGGATAGTGTCCGGGTGTTGGCAAGCATCCTATATTACGATTGGGGCAAAAATCTAGTTAAGGCTTCGGTGTCATGAGCTTAGTGCAATAATACCTGTTATATATTTAGACTTGGTGAATGTGTTTCCCCTGTCTAAACCTTACCTTTTTTGGACTTCGAATACACATAGTCACACCATTTACTTCGATCTGTGGTCCACCTACTGATGAACATTACTAATTTAATTAAAATCACTACTTGGATTTCAGAAATAATACTTTGGAATATCGTAACGCTTCTTTTTCTACTGAAATATCTCTTAAATGATTTCAACACTGATTTTACTCAAACCTATGAATTCACCAACATTATTGTTGACTGTTTTAGCATGTATTTTCATTTACTTATTTTGCTAGTGGAGCATTGGGAGCAAATCCGATCGCACGGATATATATATATATTAATTTGAGAAGGCCTTAATACCGGAGTATACTATTGACGAAACTTTTACAATGGTTTATCAATACCTTTATGAAATGGAACCCGTGAAACTCTTGACAATATTTACTAAAGTGAATGTGTGATCATTTTATAAAACGTCCCTTTTGAGGTCGTTTTTCTGTGACCTTGTGCGGTTTGGACTTATGAGTAGCACCCCCCAATGTTACTTATTCCCCTGCCGTCTGACATTGTGGGGTGTTAACACTTTTAGTCTTTACATTCTCATTTTATGCATAATAGTGTCTATGTAGTTAATCACCATCTAAGAACTTATTTACTTATAAATTTTAGAATTCTTGGATATCTTTGAGGATTAATCATACACTAAGGACCCTAAGGAGTATAAGACATAAGATTACTAAGGTTCTATATGGATTTGATAACAAAGTGGCGTAAAGCTAAAAAAGATCCTAAAAAAACAAGTTTTAAACACATTTAGAGAAAAAATATTCTAAAGGGGTTGTTGGAGTTCGAAATTTACATATAATAGTTTTATTATTTTATAAAATACTACAATGTCACAAGGATCGTGGGGTTCATATAAGAACTCGAAAAAATAAACCATTAATAACGAAGAAGATACGCAGTTACGAAGTTAACGATAGTTAATACTCTATAAAACTATTTTAATAAAAGGTTACTATTCATGGCAGATACTTCACTTTGAAAACATCAATAATATGGATAAAACATATCATTACAAGAACGTGCAATCGAACAAGAATCGCTAAAACAGGAGCTATAACGAATATGATAACACATTACGGTTTTTTTAACGACTATTAAACCTAATATAAATAATATGTGAAACCGATGTGAACAGTAAAAGTACTGTTCATCAGTGGACTCAAAACCTAAAAATGTCTTATTTTGATACATCGTCTTAGTACGAAGACGTGGGCGTAAGATACATACAAATCGGACTTGAAACATGCATTTTACGCCATTTTTGTTAAAGGGTTATTTATAAACGTTTTTACTTTATAATATAATATCGCTAACAACGTTTAGATGGTGATGTAGATATATAGAGAATATATAATGGTTTTGTTATCAAAGTGCTATATTTTACTAATGAATTTCATAATGTGGCATCTCGGATGGAGCGTAATCGACGAGTTGTGTATTACGATTTAAAGTATCCTAGCTCCTCGTACGTCATGTCATGACCTCTTAATTATGATAGCCTAAATGATAGTATGAGAATAACTATATAAGGATTGTATAAATGATAGTATGTAAGTATTAAAAGTACTGTGAGTACTGATACTACATATATTTACTTAGTGTTGCTTCGATATTTGCCGTGATACGTTTTTCTCCATTTTACTCGATTATTTTCACATCACTTCACTTCTAAGGTGAGTTCATAGCCCCATTTATATCTACTTGATTTACAAACTCTACAGGGTGAAATTTCATGCTTGTTTTACTACGGACACAAGTATTTTCAAGTGTTTTTCCAAGTGTATGCTATCCAGATTACATAAAGGCATGATCTTTTGATTTCAACAAATAAACATAGGTATATCTAGAGCAATCATCAATGAAAGTTATGAAATACTTATTTCCTCTTCTAGTTAATTGTCCATTCAATTCACATATATCAGAATGCACTAACTCTAAAATTTCAAATCATCTATCCACTTTAAGAAAAGGTTTTCTTTTCATTTTCGCTTGAACACATATTTCACATTTATTTTTATGTTCACCATTATAGGATATAATGCCTTGTTTTAACATATATTTCATAGTCTTATAATTTATGTGTCATAAACAATTATGCCATAAATTGAAAGCAGAGCATTCAATATTAAAACTGGAAATAAAATTGCAATCAGGCAAGTAAGCAGAACTAGTAATTTTATTGATATTAAGTTTGAACATGCCATTACAAGCATATGCTTTTCCTACATATACATTGGCTTTGGACAGAATCACTTTGTTCAATTTTATCACAGCCTTAACCCCGCTTTTACAAAGTTTAAAACCAGAAACAAGATTCTTCCTAATGTTAGGAACATGAAGAACATTTATAAGGATTAACTTCTTTCTAGATGTGAATTGGATCTCCACGTTTCTTGAGCCAATAACCATTGAAGTATGACTATCACCCATCATAACTTCATGTCCATCTTCAGTTTCCTTATAAGTTTTGAACAAGTCTTTGTTGTTGCAAACATGTGTAGTTGCACCAGAATCATACCACCAATCATCAGTTGTTGTTGTCACACTAGCCATATACAGTTCATGAATCATTCCAATGTTCATTTCAGAAACCATAGCAGTGATTTCTGTGGTATGAACTTGTTCCACTGCATTAGCAGATTCATCCTTCTTGTTTGAATTCTGATTTTTCTTTTTGGGGTTCTTTATGCTCCTTTTCACCACACTTGTAACGCACAACCTCAGACAATGGTTTCTTGTCTTTCTTGTTGTCCTTGGATGAATTCCAAGTACCCTTACTCTTCTTGTCATTTCCTTTGTTGTTCTTTCCTGAATTAACATAATTAACCTTAAAACTTGATGCATCATTCAAATTCTTTTCACAAATACGAGTTTCCTCTTCAATTTGTAAATTTTTCTGAATCTGATCCATAGTAAAATCCTTTGAAGTGTGCATCAATTTCTTTCTGTAATTGTGCCAAGAGGATGGTAACTTGGTAATGATGGCATCAACCAATAACTTTTAGGGATTTAAATATTAAGATTTTTGAACTTAGAAACCAGAATAAGAAATTCATGAACTTTATTTAAAATAGACACGTTATCTTCCATCGAAAATTCAAAGAATTTAAAAGTGATAAACTTATCTGCCCCTTCCTTTTCAGCGGTGTATTTCTCTTCAAGAGAATTCCAGATTTCCCTTGCAGAAGTCATCGGTGTGTACAGATCATACAATCGGTCAGTGAGGGTACTCAGAATGTATCCCCTACGTAGAGTTTCATCTTGATCATGTTTCCTTTGTTCCCCTTCAGTCAAAACGCCCATTTGTGGCCCTTCCAGAACATAGTACACTTTAAATGCAGTCAATAGAAATTTCATCTTTTCCTTCCAGCGAGTAAAATTCATCCCATCCATCATGTCCAGTTTGATTGTATCGCTTTCAAACATCCTTAAACCAGCACTTTGATCCATACAAATATTTTTTAAGTTTGTTAGAATATGGCAGAATTTCTACTAATAATATACACGAAATTGAGGACGTGATAATCACTATCCTTAAAGAATATTAGCCCTTACTATTTACGCTAGTGGGATTCGTGACTAATTTCTTCTCATGATTCGACCTCAAAAATAAAACTTTATGCAGCGTACATAAGGTTCACATGAACATCAAAGGTATGTATTTTGTGTGTATTGAATTGAGTGTTTTGGATGATGAAAAAATGCAGAAAGATGGTCATATTTATAGAGAAACTCGTGACCATTCAAAAAGTCACAATGGTTCACAAAAAAACTGCTATTAGCGACGGTTTAGCGACAAAAAAACCGTCACTAATCTATAACTTTTCAACAGTCGCGATGGTTCAGCCAAACACACCCTTTAAACATATTTAACCGCCAGCTTTCTGAATTGATGCGTCTTTTCGATAATAATGCTTTTATTAACAACGGTTTTGTGACAAAATAATTGTCACTAATACTATCGCTAATATCCATTTCTAATGAAACACTCACTTCATTCACTCACTTAGTGAGATATATACAATATACATTTGTTAATTAAAACCCACAAGTTCCAACATGAAGGCCTCACGATGCACATAAACATTGTTATTCTTGAGCCTCAAAACAAGAAAATCGTCAACTAAATCCAGTAATAATTTGTTAATGGTGTAAAGTGCCGAAAGTCTTGAACATAATATTAGAAAAACAGCCACCTATAGATAACGGTCGTAGTGGGCCGTACATGACCCATATGAGAAGAAGAAACAACCAATATTTTGGTGATGACGTTAAGTGATGAAGGTTTTTCACTTGAATCACAAAACTAAGACTTTGCAAAGTGCATGGAAAAGGTTTTTTTATTATTTGTATGAAAAAAAAAACGTACCGAAAATAAAAGTTTCGTCCAGTTACAAAAGTTGAAATGAGAATATGAAATTCACAAAATCATTTCTTAGTGATAAACTGATAATGTTAAAAGAAATTAGAGATAAATTAATGAAATCATATACTCTAATAAACATGTGGACGGAAAGTTTGGAATGTGATAAGGAAACGGGCCCGGTTCGCGGCGCCGACGCACTAGTAGTCAAAATTGGTCTATGCCTTATTCGTGAGATTATAGTTTATTCATACCTAAAAAAACTAACCTTTCTTTTGGACAATTTTTTTATGAGCAATGATCGAAAGATTTGACGTAACTCGACTATGCTTGATTCATTAACAATTTGACACGTCACTCGTGTCGTGATAAGGTTCATTGTTGTGTTAAAGCACGGAAAATACCGTCGCAGTTAAACACAAGACTGTGCCGATTCACGTGGTTTAAAATCAAGTTACATGTAAAATGCCACAACATTAAGAGCACTAGGTACAGTCTCGTGTCATGGCTCAAGCCGTGAGAAAAAGTGCATTTTTTTGTCCATAACACTAAAAACTCCTATAACACCAAAAAGAGGCTCCTTGGTTAACATCAAATTTTTTGATGTTATGGGAGGATCCCATTTTTTTTTTCATTTTTATAAAAAACCATATAAATATAAATTTTAAATTTCATTAATAATTAAAAAAACACATTACATAAACTTAAAAAAAACACATAAAACTTAAAAACAAAATACATTAATTTAAATTTATCATTTAATGGTCACTATATGATCATAATATCTTGTCGAAGGTACCTGTTTGCACTCTCCTATCCCGAAGTTCTTTACTTTCATTCGTTGTCTTTCGCATCGTTCGACCCAAGTACGTTGAATATTGCTTCTGGAGAAGCGTACATCGACAATATTCACTTATATCGACTTTTGATCTTCATTCATGTTATTTTTGGTGTTTTTAAAAAAAATATATCATGCAACAATACATGATTCTTTTAATCATGTTCATGTGATATGCTCGTGCGGGTTGTTGTATGATTCCTCACCGACCTTGTAGGACACCAAAAGCTCTTTCAATATTTTTTCTTGTACTTTCTTAAACTATTTTAAACTTTTTTGTTTTTAGATCCTTCGATAGTAAAGCTTTGACAAACGTTAGCCATTGTGGATAAATTTCATCCGCTAAATAATACTCCACCTTTTTCGTATGTTTTTCCGTTTACTTGAAACGGAGCTTCGGGAGCTTTATCCGCTAGAAGGTCATCAAATAAAGGTGAACCATATAAAACATTAAGGTCGTTGTTGGCCCCCGATACCCCAAAATATGCATGCCAAAACCATAATTGTTGATCCGCAACGGCCTCAAGCATTCGGAGTATTTTTTATCCCTTCTTTTGAATTGACCATATAAAGACTTAGGACACTTTACCCATTCCCAATGCATACAATCAATGCTCCCGAGCATTCCCGGGAGTCTGTGTTTCCTTTCATGCAAGTCATATATATGTTGGATGTCTTCTAAAGTAGGTTTTCTTAAATATTTTTACAGACAATTATATTTATAATGTTTATATATATATATTATATATCTATACTATATTTATATATATATATAAATATTTATAATTATAATATATATATATTATATTTTATATATATATATGATTTAGTAAAATTCCATAACATTCACGTGTGAACAGCGTTCGGCACATTGCACATTCAAATAAATCGGGGTGATGAAACCATATGCCATTTGGCGTTCTGGGGGATGTGCATTTCAAAATAGTACTAAAACTAAACAGGGCGGATAAGCTTAGGTACGTTGTTTAAAAATAGAAGTAATCGGGTAGAGGCTGTCAACATTATAATTGAAATATCTTGTACGATTTTTTTATTAAAAGTGTAGAAAACTCATACGATTCCTTCGGCGAAAGTATTGTTTGGATACAAGTGGTGGCGTGTTTGTTTTCATCCCAAAATAATACGTCGTATATTATCTTTCGCAATTCGCAATAGCGTGCAATATAATCGCCTTTGTTTGTTTTACGAAACTTTTCGGCATTCATCTTCTTCCATAGATTCATATTGATCAAAAATCATTCTAATTATTGTGTTATTGCTACCATATCGAGTTTAGTGTGATACTCGATAAATATCGGACAAAACTCATTGAATTCATCTTGTTTGCGTGAAAATTAAATAGGGATTTATAAAAATCGAAGGGATATAATTGTTTGGAATAGATGTATAAAAATGAGAGTTTGTATATGTATTTATAGTAAAAAAATGTTTCAAAAGTTACAAAAAACCCCCTAACGGCTAGTTTATATATATATATATATATATAAAATTAAAAAAAAAATAAAAAATAAAAAATATATACGCGAAAACGCGAGACGCGGTACAACGTCTCGCGTTTTCGCCCACCATCTCGGCTGGTGGTGGCAGCGCGAGACGCGAAAACGCCACCCACGTTGTGGTTGTCGCGCCGTGGGCTGGCGTTTTCGCCGACGGCTCAAGCCACCAGCCATCGTACCTTGTGCTCTTATGCGGTATTTTTTTACGGCGATTTGATTAAAAAAATTAGTAAGGAGTTAGAAATCAACACAAACTAAAATTATTAAGATTTTTTTATCAAAGTAGTTCAATCAAAATTAAATTTACAATGACTAGCACATTACGTATAAGACACATGAACGATATTATCAAAGAGGAGATCACGTCTCGGAAGAGCATT
>BQNB010052868.1:0-40280 GCA_026074375.1 Tanacetum coccineum | reverse complement strand
ACTTGATTTTTTCTTTGTAGAACTAATCTTGTTATCTTGGTAATCCAATCCCATAACCATTACTAAGTATAATTTATCCCTATCTAGTCACTTACTAATTAAATTAGGTGTATTTTTCCTTAGATATCTTCAGTGATTGCCTTGATTTCAATAATTAGTCTATAGTTTAAGTGATATATGAGTATGTATGCTTATCCTGTGTGTATGTGTACTAGTTCCCTGTATTGTTTGCATGTGTATAAGTTCTTTGCATTGAGTGCATGTGTATCAATTTGTTGCCTTGTATTCGTTTGCATATCCCTAGTTATAAATCCTGTCCTACTTTAATAATTATGCTTCATGGTATAAATTGTCTATCTGTTCAATATATATTTATTTGTATATGAACTGTATGTGACAAATCTTAGCAGAATCATGTCTTCCATCTCCGCTCAACAAACCAAGCTTGATCTTGAGCTTGTTCCTAAATAGAATAGACTTGATATCGGAAAATGCAATGGAAGAATCCCTCGTGGATTGAATCCAAGAGAACCAACATTTTAAGTCGTTTTGGATGCTATTGCACTTACTCTATGGTATCCTGCATTTCTCATCACTGCGGATGTCCCTGAAGTGTACATGCATCAATTCTGGAATTATGTGTACAAGCATGACACCTTCTATAGATTCAAGATTGACAAGAAGAAACGATTCAAACTTACCTTGGAAGTCTTCAGAGATATCTTTCAGATTTGCCCAAGAGTACCGGGTAGAGACTTTGATGCCCTTCCTTCTGAAGAAGACACTGTGTCTTTCTTAAGAGAACTCGGTCACACTAGGGAGATCAATTCACTCAATGATGTGGTGGTCGATCAGTTGCATCAGCCCTGGAGAACTTTTGCTGCTCTTATCAACCGGAGTTTATCTGGAAAGACTAGTGGTCTTGACAAGCTTCGTCTCTCCAGAGCTCAAATCCTTTGGGGCATGTTCCATCAAAAAAATGTGGACTATGTAGAATTACTCTGGGAAGACTTCATCTACCAGATTGAAAACAGAGTCTACAAGAAGCAAGAAAAAATGTACTACCCTCGTTTCACCAAAGTTATCATTCACCACTTCCTTATTCAAGAAAAGTCACTCTCCTGGAGAAACAAAATTGGGATGCACACCTCCAAAGATGACTACTTGATTAACTCCTTAAGATTTGTCTCTGCTAAAGAATCAACTCAGATCTATGGAGCTATTCTTCCTGAATGTTTGACCAGTCCAGCAATGAAGGAAAGTAAAGCGTACAAGACTTATCTTGGCTATGCTACAGGTGTTGTACCTCCCAAGATTGCTAGAAAATTCAAGAAAGCTTCTCCATCTAAGAAAGACAGTGATCTAGTCCCTGTAGATGAAGAACCTGTCCAGAAAGGCAAACGAGTTAAGAGACCTGCCAAGAAGTCTACAACTAAGCCAGCAGCAGGTGTCGTCATCAGAGAAGCTCCTGTGGAAACAAAGTCTAAAAGTAAGGAAAAGGAAAAGGTGGATGTTACTCGTGGGAAAGGAATTGAATTGCTATCTGAAGTAAGAAAGAAGTAAGAAAAAAGAGCTTAAGGGACTTTCACAAGACACATCCTAGTGGTTCTGGTACGGTTGCCGAAAAACCACCAAGTGTTGATAAGATCACACTTACTGTCATAAGTGAAGGAACTGGTGATAAGCTAGGGGTTCCCGATGTGACAGAAGATGACTCTACTGAGAGTGAATCTGAGTCTTAGGGAAATAATGAAGACGATAACAATAATAATGATCAAGATTCAAGTAATGAAGACAGTGAGCAGGAGAATGAAAGTGAAGAGCAAGTATCTGATTCGGAGCAAGAAAAAGAATCTAAAGATGATGATCAAGAAGAGGATGAGTTTGTTTATACTCCTTCTCCCACTGATGATAAAGATGATGAAAATCTAGAATCAAAAAGTGTTGAAGTGATTAAAAGTGATGAAGAAAAGGGATTGGATGATACTGATTACCAATTTGATAATGATGTTGATGCAAGATTGAAAGAACACACTCAGACTGATAAAAAGGTTGTTTGAGGTGAGGGTGTTGATGCTGAAATGATTGACGCTCAACAAGGGAATGAAAATTTGGAGACTACTCAAGAACAAGTTGTTTAAGATGCTTATGTGACAATTTCTACTGTTACGAAGAAGACTGAAGTTCCTGCTATTAGTTCTTCTCGTTAATCCGACTTGGCATCAAAATTCCTAATTTTTTTAGATATTCCTCATAATGATGCAGAAATTGTTTCTCCACTAGATGTTCATGTCCACCATGAAGTCCCGAGAACTCAGGCACCCGCTCTTCTTACAATACCGGTCTCTATTATCACTGAATCAGCACTTGTATACACAAAAATTCCTCAATCATCACAAACCTTCACACCTCCACCAATAATGACAACACCCACTCCACCGCTGACAATTGAAACCACAAATCCTCTATCTACACTTCCTGACTTTGCATCAGTCTTTCGATTCAACAATAGAATAACATCATTGGAAAAAAGAAGTTGCTGAACTTAAAAAGGACCCTCTACACACTCAAGTGACAACTTTAATTCATGAACATCTAGACACACGGTTGGGAGAAACCACAAAAGAATTCATGAAATTCCTTTCAGAATCTCTCACGACAAGAATCAAAGAGCAAGTAAAAGATCAACTGCCTCAGATTTTGCCCAAGGAAGTGTCTAACTTCGCTCCACCTGTGATCGAAGAGTTGATTAAAGAATCACATGATGAAGTTACTCTAGCAAAGGTATCTTCTCAACCACATTCTACTTATGAGGCTGCTTCTACACTTACTGAGTTTGGGTTAAAGAAGATCCTTCTCGACAAAATGGAAAAAAAAAGAATCATATCTGGCTGCTCCCGAACACTAAGATTGCTATGATAGTTTGAAAAAATCTTACGATCTCAACAAAGATTTCTTCTTCTCTTATGATGTGTATTACTTGAAGCGAAGCCGCAAAGACAAAGACAAAGATGAAGACCCTTTCGATGGATAAGACCGAGGGTTAAAGAAAAGAAAGCTAAGCAAAGATGCAGAACCAACAACTGGTCTGAAAAAGAAAGATTCAACGTCTGGCTCTTCCAAAGGCACCAAGTCTCAACCGAAATCTTCTGGAAAGTCTATTCAATAAGAGGAACCAGTGTTCGAGGTTGCGGACTCTGACATGCCACAAGATCAAGAAGGGAACATGGGTGATAATGAAGATGAACCAAGGAAAGAGACTGCCTCTAGACATGACTGGTTAAAGAAACCTACGCCACCTCAAGAACCTACTGACCCTGACTGGTATGTTGGCAAGACTACACAGGAAGGACTAACTCAAAATTGGTTGATGACTCTAGCAGCTTCTACTTCTACTGATAAATAGTTGAAGGACTTTGATGAATTGATGAGCACTCTAATAGACTTCTCTGGATACATCGTGGATGGCCTGAAAATTAAGAATTTAACTCAAGAAATCCTGTTGGGACCAACATTCAGACTACTCAAAGGCACCCGCTCTAATTATGCTGAACTAGAATATGACTTTGAAGAATGCTACAAGGCTCTTTCAGAAAAGCTTGATTGGGAAAATCCTGAAGGTGGTGACTACCCATTTGATCTTTCCAAACCCCTTCCTTTGATCACGCGTGGAAAACGTTAAAGAGTACCATTTGAATACTTCATCAACAATGATCTCAAGTATCTACACGGAGGAGTTTCGAATATGACATACACGACGTCTGCCACCAAGACAAAGGCCGCTCAGTATGATCTACCAGGCATTGAATACATGGTTCCAAACATATGGAGTTCTGTTAAAGTTGCTTATGATAGATATGCATTATGGGGTATCTCACATTGGAGAGAACAACGTAAGTCCTTCTATGCATATGCAAGAGGCATACAATCAAGAGGAGATGTATATTCTACAAAATGTATTCTGACAGTCACTCATGTAAAGGTAATGAGGAAACATAGATACGGGGTACTTAGAAGAGATTGTAGTAAGAAAAGCTGATAACGTATTATACAGATTTAAGAAAGGTGACTTTCCACGACTTCGGATCAATGATATCGAGGAAATGTTAATTCTAGTGGTTTAGAATCGGCTCACAAATCTTTCAGGGGATGATGTTGCTGACTTCGTAATAGCCCTAAGGATGTTCACCAGAAGTCTGGTTATTCAAAAGCGAGTCGAGGATCTTCAACTTGGAGTTGAAAGTTATCAAAAGAAGATCAACGTCACCAAGCCTGATACTACAAGACCAGATCTCAAAAAAAGGCACCCGTACACTCCATACAAAGACCCTCAAGGATTCATTTATGTCGATGACTACAAGAGGAACAGGTTGATGCGCTCTGACGAACTGTACAAGTTCAGTGGTGACACGTTAACAATACTTCTTTCTTTGCTCGAAGACATTACCAAGAATATCGACATGGAGTACTTGCCGAAGAGAAGAAGGAGCACATTAGAAAAGAAAAGAGTTCATTTCATGATCAAGGACATCAACAAGCTGCTAAAGGAAAGGAGGATAATGAGGAGTTTGGAGAAATTTGTTAGTGATAAACTCTACAGAACTGACCTCAGACTGCTGCAAAGAACAATATGACTTCGTCATATTGTTCATATCTTAAAGGTCATTTCGTATATCATAAACTTGTGAATTTGTATATATGTAGTGTAGACTTATGATGAAAATAAGGTGTGCTCAAGTATAAAATTTTCAAGAATTTTTTAGTAAATTCAAAAATTTTCAAATTATTATACTCAGCAGAGTCTTATATACCCTCACAACTTGAGGGGGAGCATTAAAATGTTCCTAATAGTGATTATGTAACATTTTGTCCCTGAACGTTTAATCAATTGATATCCAAAATATCAAGCGATTAACATTTTGGATAAGGGGAGAAAATGTGATTAAACTGAATCTTAATTGTATTGTCATGTGATCATATAAAATGGACTCAATGCACTCCAACACTTAGCATGTACTACGATTACGGTGCACATGTTAAGGGGGAGCTTTTTAGTGATGATGAAAAACTCTCAAAGTGTAAATCTTTTGATATTTATATTAAACACTTTGATTGAACTTTTTTTCATATGATTTGGTTGTGATTGTGATGGAATACCCTAATGATTGACCATGTACTTATATTTAACGCCCCCTGGAGTTATTCTAAGGTGGTTGGGAATAGGAATTCAATTTCCATGATCCAACCAAACGGAGCGGAATCTACCCGGGATAAATCCACTAGTTAGTGTAGAAGTCCTTAGGTATGATATAAAAGGAGAAAAAGTGAGAATCAGGAATAATGCCGACTGAGATGGAGCTAACACTGGAACAAACCCAACAAGGTGTTAGTTATGAAGTCTCGGTAAGCATTGAAGGGGTTGAAGAATGAAAAAGAAATGTAAGGATAAAGGGTGAAAAGAAAGAAGCCCTCTATACACTTAGGCAGAAACCGGGTCAATACATAATCTGTCAGAAACACTAAGTTGTTGTCTGACATTGAAGATAGTCATGGACCCAGTGACGCTATGCACAACCCTCCCTAGCCACTCAAGGTCTCTCAACAGACTCTTGTTTCATTTCTCATGAAGATTACACACATTTCTATTGACTTTCTCACTCCGAGTTAGTTGATATTAAAAAGGTGGCAGTCTGCTCCAGCCTCCAATCACTAAAAACAAAGTGCACTATTGAGTCTAGAGCCAAAAGAGATCATCCATAAATCTCATTAGGACACTTGTCAAATCATGCTTGCTAGGTCACACAATGTGAATAACAAGTTAGCATATTAAGAGTCCTACGCATTATCCTTGTGATACCAGAACATCCGAGTGACTTCATGTTACACCCCGCCTAGGCGAAAACACGAGGCGTAACATCATGGATATCATCACAACACAATGGTGTCTACTATAGAGAAATCTAAATGAAGGAAATAATCAAATGGATACAACGTGTCATGACAATACCCAACACAAGATAAAGGAGTCTTGCATTACTAAAGTAATGTCGTACATGAACAAAATATTCAAAATACTAAACAATCTCCAACAAACATGTTATCAAGCAAACAAAATGTATAATGAAAAGACTGAAAAGACAACTAACAAACCAAATGCCTAGGGTCTCTCTAGCCACTCTTCCTAACATCCTTCTTATCATCACGATACTCACCTGAAAATGATGCTTAAAAACGTCAACATAAAGTTGGTGAGAGTCATAGGTTTAAGACACAAAATTTAAAGCTTATAGACAATTACTGTGATTAATGCAAACATGGCAGGACAAATACTTCACTATCATACAAGCAAGCATGCAAATGCAACCAGCACGAACATGGGAACATAACGTGTCCCTTGATCCAAAAAATATCAACAATTAGGTAGGAACGTTACCCCTGATCCATTATAACCATCACTTCACATGGGTAGGAACATTACCCTCGATCCGATATCACAACAAATGGGTAGGAACGTTACCCCTGATCCATTTCACATAAACATTTAGCATGTAGCATACAATAGCCAAGTAAGTCCATACACTTTCAAAATAAAGGCACATAATCACAGTAATAAAACATTTCAATTCCATTAGCATCATTTTCATCCCAATTAAATGCAAATGTAAAAAGGGGACTATGAAATCACTGAGCACAAGCAGCTTCAAATACAATATCAACACTAGCTACTCAATACAAACCACAATGTGTTACACGCGACAAGCTTAAGCATATGTCCATAACTCATATGATGGATGGTACTAAGAGTTTGATTAACCATCATGGGTCCACCCGACACATGCCATACTTAACCACTTATTTAATCATTCACTCGTTACTTTTAATTAATCAGATTCGGCATAATTTTTTCAGGGACTTTACGTACCCCAAACCCTTACTTAATGACCCTCATAATCATACCAAAAATCACCCATGTTCATTTATGAGTATATTAACTACCTTTGGATTTCCAAAAGCCATTTACATGCACAAGTACTCCTAAGAAAATCAAACTTCAAAACAGTCCCAATTCGGATCTGATTGCACACTAAAAAGTTTGGACTTATTAACCATACTTAGACATAAAATTAGAAGGTATCCTTCTGGGGTTTCTCTATATACATATGGAACTTAACTACTGTAGAAGGGCTAAGCTCAATTCGAATTTTAAGTTAGGGTTTTACCCTCACAAACATGACCTAATCTGACCCGTATTTACTGTTTTGACAACTTTTAGCATAACCAACATTTGAATGACTTCCCGACCTTAAAAACTTTCAAGGCCGGATTTTCTGGAAAGTACATTCAATGAGCTATTGTTTAGAGTCTAGAAACACAAAAAACTATTACCATCATGGATATAATCACTCGTAAACACAGCCCTAAATTCTGCTTATCCTAAATCAAGCTTTTATCGCAAATCTAACCTAACCAATTGCACTTATTTAAGTTAGGAAATAGCCTAGCAGTCTTAAGTTGCTAACTAGCAGTATTAACTTAAAAGTTAGTACTGCTGAGTTTTAAAAAGCTCATTTCTGGCTTATATAATTGTACTTATTTGCTAAATTTTATTCCTATTTGCTTTTTAAGGTTGTCTTGAGATCTGTGTTTGCTTATCTTGCTTTGACATTTGCTTATTTGCTCTTTTTAAGCCTAGCCTTTTTGCCATTTGTTTCTTAAGTTTAAAAATAAGCATTTCTGTCTTTCATTGCTTATTTGTGTGCTTATTTTGGGTCTATATAAAAAGTGTCTTTGTAAAAAATGCTTATTTTTAAATCTTTTAAAAAGTAATAAAAATGGCAAAAACAAAAACATTTGAGATTAAGGGAAGCCCTAGGTGAGCAAGGCTCGAACCCGGGACCTCTACCTTTATCCCAAACGTTTTACACACACACCCCCTCTACCACTCGCCCTTGGGACTTTTTCGTTTAATGTTTGCAAAATTAATCATTTATACACGTTTTAGCGAGTTAAACTTATTAGCTGTTTTTAGCTTATTTCACTGCTTATTCGATAAGCTATTTTCACAAGCTTATCTTTCCTAGATTCCTCACTGTTCAAGCTACTTTTCATGATTTTTTCAGTTTTTTTATAAATTGTTTAGTATTTTTAAACATTTAATTTCATTAAAATCGTTTTTAATTCATAAAAGTTTATAAAAAAGCCAAAAAAATATAATTCTTTTTTAGAAAATTTTCTTTTAATATTTAGAACCTAGAAAAATTAGATTTGCTTTCGTAGGGTTAAAATTGCAAAATTTTGTTTTTTAAAGAACGGGATTGAATCCCGTTCACGTTTTTAGTGTTTTCAAGCCCTAATCACCTTCGTTTTTAGTCTAGTTTTCTTTGTTCTAGCTTTTTAGTCAAATTAAGACTTATAAAAACCAAAAACATCATTTTAGGACTTAAATTGATAATTTAGGGTTTTTAGATCCCGTTTAGGATTCTCGTTTTGCGTTTTTAGTTATAATTTGTCTTACCTTAATTGTTTTTTAAGTTTTTGCCTTAATTTTCCCATAGTTTTAGAAAACCAATCTAGATCTTGTTCCATTCAAGCATCAATTCTAAAAACGACTCTCGGCTTTCAATTGCATTCCTCGTTGGGGAAACGACCCGGGAATCATACTCCTGGATTACTATAATTGTGATTTTTTGATTCTTACCCTTATATTATATATTTATATATTTATTTATATTTATATATTTTTTAAAGGTGTGAGTCAAACTCGATCACCTGTCAAGAAGATTTTTCTTAAATTGAATCTATCTAATCACAGGTCTATCCTTACGGATTCGAAGGTTACTCCAACCAAACTCGGGCGAATGACAAAGCCATATTCGTCCCCCTGCTTTATTGCTAACTGTTTCAAGAATATTTAAAGATGGTGATGGAGGTACCTAATTCCAGCTGACTCACAAGATTCATAGCCACATGCTCATACCCAACTGACAAATATAAAGACATCATGAAAGCTCAAGTACATGTTTCAAGACTTCCGCTACTCTGATATCGTACGTCCTTCTTGAAGTGACAAAGTGTTAAAGTTAAAGAAATTCAAGAAAGATGCATTATTAAAGCTTTTCAAGGTTATCAAATCAAGAAAGGTATGAGCATGTCGGTCCAGAAGTCACAAGTTCACGAGATAGCAAAGTCTACAAGATGCTAAAACGAGATTACGCTTGGTTGATGATCTCAAGTTCTTGAAGATCACATTCTCACATTCAAGTCAAGATAAAGGAACAAGCTCACATCAAAAGTCAATGATCACTACATCAAATCACAAGTTAATGATTAAAGTTAAAGACTACGAGCTCAAGACCGAAGTGAAAGCATAGTAAGCTAAGTTTAAATTTTTGTAAATTGGAGTGACCTCCCTTAGGGGGAGATTGTTAAAAATACGGAAAAGTATCGATCACTTCCAATATAAGTAGTCATATCTCATAGTAATTAGTAATATTATGTTAGTAAGCTAACCGGGCCAAAGATACATAATAAGCCCATAACACAAGCCCATGGCCTGTTATGCTAGGCATATATAAACCCTCTCCACACATGGAGAGGGTGTTGGTTGTTCATTTCTCACATTTCACTAAGCTAATTTTATTATTTTACTTTCTCTCTCTAAGTGTTCATCCAACCATCTCTTTCCCTCTCTAAAACCCAAAGTGAATCCTATCATACATGTGTTAAGATATTCTATAAGTCGCTTCTGCAAGTGCACACGCCTTATATACCTCTTTAACCAATAAATTCAAACTTTTATTTACACTCTTAAGTTCCTCAACTTGCACTTGAAGATTTTGAACCGTTGTAAAATCAACAACTTTTGACTTTAAATGTTCATTTTCACTCTGAAGTTCCTTATCTTGCGCTCGAAGATTTTGAACCATTGTATAATCAACAATCTTTTACTTCATATGTTCATTTTCGGAATCCTTTTTACGTATACACTCTTTTAGCTCTGAAATTGTCGTTTGTTTAATCTTAACAGTGTTTTTTAGCTCAACTAATTGACCACTCATCGTGTCAAGTGAATCCTCTTGTTCTTTAACCTTTTTAGTATATTGTCTGTCATTATCATAAAGCGGAGAAAAAGTGATTATATATTTTTCCAAAACAACAAATCCTTCGAAATGAAATCACGAGATGTCAACACGATTTGATGAAACTTCTACGAGTCTGGACCGATTCAATGATCGAGGCATAGGACCGATTCAACGATCTTCTTCGGGCATGTCCACATCATGGATTTTCGGAATTACATAAACTCAATACATTCTATAATGCCTTGAACTCTAATGATCAAGATTCGTTGAATTCTGCCGCAGGTGGTAATTTTTTGGATAAAATGCCTCAAGATTGCCTAAGAATCATTAAGAGCAAATACAAAGTTCGTAATTCACGAAACAAACCAGTTGTTGCCAAAGTGAGTACGAGCAATTCTACCCCTGGTATTTCTCCCGATGTTTTCGAACTTAAAGATATGGTGAAAGCCTTACTTCTCGATAAGAAAAACCAATCCCAAGCTCCCGCTACCGTAAAAGCGGTCGAGGAAAATTGTGTAACTTGCGGTGGTGCTCATTCTTACCGAAATTGTCCCGCCACCGATGGCAACGTTTATCGTGACAATATTCAAGAATATGTCTCTCAAGCCGCCGTGGCTAATTTCAACCAAGGAAATACCGGTTACCGACCCCCGATTGCTAATCAAATTCGACCTCCCGGTTTTCCTCCCGTTCAACAAAACCAAGGAAATAATCAAAACCGTTACAATCAAAACCGGGGGAATAATTACAACCAAGGCCAAATTTATCGACCTCCGATTAATCAACCCCTAGTTCACCAAGCTCCGCCTTACCAAGCTCCCGCTCCTCAAACACAAGGTGTGTCAAAGGATGACTTTCAAAACTACATCAAAGCTAATGATGCGGTTATGAGAAATATGCAAAATCAAAATCAAAACTTGCAAAATCAAATGACCAATTTAACGGACATGCTTACCAAGTTCGTGAATTCCAATACCGCTTCTACTTCAGGTTCAGGGACACTCCCTAGTAATACCATTACTAACCCGAAGGAAGATTTGAAGGGTATTACCACCCGAAGCGGTGTTGCTTATCAAGGACCCACGATTCCTACTACTTCTTCTTCTCCTCCTAAAGTAGTGGAACGTGAAACCGAGGTGACAAAGGACACGGTGCCTCCTACTAATAACGGAAGTACCAAAGACGTCCAACCTCCGGTTGTCCAAGTTCAACCTCAAGTACCAAATTCTGAGCCCGTTGTTGCTCCCGTTAGTGCTCCGAAGCCTAACCCGAAACCATCAATTCCATATCCGTCTAGACTTAATGACCAAAAGATCCGCGAAAAAGCTAACAATCAAATTGAGAAATTTTACCAAATCTTTCAAGATTTGCATTTCGACATTAGCTTCGCGGATGCTTTAATTCTCATGCCTAAATTTGCTTCGACACTTAAGAGTTTGATTGCATGTTTGTGTGTTGGATTTTGCGTATGAATTACTAAGCATGACTACATCATCAAATTTGATTCAAGAGCCTATACTCCACCTAAGTCGTATTCAAAAGGTTCTTGTAACTATTTAGGTAACAAGTTTAATTCTTTCTTCTTCAAGGTAATTTTTTGGTTTGGATATCTAAATAAAAACCTAAAATTGTACAGGGAAGTCGATACGCCGTATTCCTTCCTCAAGGATACGCCGTTTCGATAAATGTATAAAATTCCTAAGTACGAGTCAAAGTTGGGAATATGCGTGTTCGTTTAAGAATACGCCGTAATCGTACAGTACTGACTATAATGTTTATAATTGCAGATAAAATTAAGACAGATAACGTCAAGGTAGTGAATATGCGTAAATGGGGTTTGGTTACTGCATAGACAGTCTGGTAAGAAATGACTTTATATGAAAAATTGAAAAATAATTCCGGGTTGTACTCCCGCTAGCACCTTTGTTTTACAAAAAGCTTTAAAGTTAGATCTTGCCTTCCATTTTAATCTCATCTTATAAAACAACTTGGGGTCGATCGAGATGCCAGAGGACACTTAATATTTCTTGATTAGATTTATTTGGCGTTCCATTTGTTAAGAACAATTCAAAGTCAAGATTTAAAACCCTAATTCCTTAAAAGTATTAGTTTTGAAAAATTTATTGGTTGTATCATGACTTGTTTCCAAAAGTTGATTTGACCATTGAGCATCGATTTTTATTACATCAGGCAATGGTTCAACAGATAGATCCCCCAAATATTGTTTTATATCAATTTTGTCATCATCATTGTTCGAATATAATTTTAAATCATTGATATAAACTAATTTATAAGAAAATGAGTTTTTATCGTATATAAAAGTGTAATATTCATCATCAGAATCAGACGATGATATTTTCAAAATCTAAATCAACACTTTTTGGCAGGTTAATCACTTATCTGTTGTAAAAAAAAAACTGTTCAGATGGGAGACCTTCTAGTTCAGAAGTTAAAGCATCATTGTACACAATGGCTAGGAACTCGTTCTCAAAGTGAGATGAGATTTCCCGTTCAGATGTTAGAGCATCATTGTAAACAATGGCTGGGAACTGGTTCTCAAAATCTTTAAAGTAGTCGATATCTTCAAAATAACTGACAGTAGGTTTGGATGACAGAAACGAAGGCATATTGACTTTATCATTATCATTTTCTGAATCCGTTTTCAAATCTTTGACATAAATTATTTTATAGGAAAATGAATTTTTGTCATAAATTACCGTGTAATCTTCATCGTCGGATTTATCAAACGATATTCTAAAGTTAATTTAATCGTCGTTAATAGGACTTACCGTGGGTTCACATGAGAGCGCCACTTCAGATGTTAATATGTTATTAAAGACTATAGCTGGGAATTCAGATTCAATAGATATGAGGTCGTGAACGTCTTCATCGTACCAGATCTTACCATACGTAGTAGTTTCCTAGTTATACACCTTACCACGCCTGCGAGCTTTTTCTTCCTCAAGCCTGATATACTCCTTTCTTTCCCTTCTTTTTTCCATTGTAATTGTTGGGGTTCATCCATTTTAAATTGTATTAATTTTACTGGGGAATGAAAACGGTCAAATGGACTATGCGCAGTATTCAGTAATGAATATCGATGTTTGTTGATGATAGAGTCGAATACGCTGTATTGGTTTGAAAAAATTTATACGCCGTATTCAAGAAGATGAATACGTCGTATTGAGTATCGTATCACGAAGGTTAAAGTTACACTGTATTATGCTGATAAATCAAATAATATTGCAAATATTATACATATACAGAAAATTAAACACACAAAAACATATCACTCAAATATGTAAATTAATACTAAACTAAACTTAATCTCTAATTATATAAGAATTATATTCTAATTACTCCCAGGACAGCGCTATAATTACTTATTGTGTCGACGTGTAGGTTGTTATTTTGTTACATGTTTTACATTTATATTGAGCCTACTTTACCTTAATATTGTCACCTTAAGAGCTGTGTGGCCCGTTTTGTGTAGCGTTCATGGTTAAGTAGGGGTGTCGGTCAATAAGAGTGATAGTTAAACTCTTAATTTATGGTATTTTTATTTATCTAGGTTTAGTACTAATCTAACTTAATTATTCTAATTAAATCTAATTAAACCTAAACGAAAGCAAAAGGATGGTTTTCAACCTGAGAGACTGGCACAAGTTTAGTTCTGATTATCCTAAGGTGATGACAAATAACGCACACAAGTGATTAACAAAAGATTGGGAAGCTGTCAAATGTGAGGAACACATATTAGCCAGTTTAATCTAATATTTTGGCCTTGATTGTCTTTTTCGTGCAAATGATTGTTTTAAATCATTGGTGGTATATCATTCCATAGTTGGTACCTAGACTCGCAGGTTTTTTCGCTAGTTATATTCATGTCCTCAATTAAACCTAAATCCGCATAAAGCTCACACCGTTGATTATAATCTATCTAGGAAGCTATATTGGTGGTTATATTGAATCATAGCTCACGGAGGATTTACCAACTTACTGCTTAACGGAAATTCATATACTAGTAGTCCACGCCCACTTAACTACCTATGGAAATAGGTGGTTAGGTGTAGTCCTAAGTCACCGGCTTAGTCTACCTATCCACTTAACCATAGATCGAAACAAGGCTTTTTATTAGTGATCCTAGTATTCTAGCTATATGAATAAGCGTTATATGTTTCTATCCCGGACTCTTAGCCTACGCCCAAACAACACCGAAGTTGTAGCGCATTAAATATGTAGGACTAGACCTAGTTGAATGATAGGTAAAACACATAATTAAGCACATAAACGGGTATGAAGTGATAAACATAATCAACATGCAACGAATAAGTAACGATCAATATAAAGACAAATCAAAACGTTATATTATTATAAACATGGCTAATACCTAAAGGTAATAGCCGATAGTCATTGTAACAATACACGAAATCATAGATGAACGATTAAACATAATGCTAACCGAACGCGTATATTGGAGTGTATAGATTACAAGAGTTTTCCCATCGATTGGACCACTTTACAGGTCCTTCATGGCTTCATAGATCTTTTGAAAATCAGACTTAGTGGTTAAAAGCATGTCTCCAACTGAGTTTAGGGTTTTGTATTTATAAAGTCTGGAAATTGATCGATACGTCGTATCGGGCGATGAGGGATATGACGTATTAGGGATTTCTTGGAGTAAGGACCACGTTTATTATCTTCCAGAATATTTAATTACTATATCTTGGATACGACGTATATAAGTCTTCTGGATACTGCGTGTAGGTCTTTATTCTTCGTGGTTTCTTGTGAAGTGCAGGCGCATATACGCCGTATCTTCCTTTATGGATACGGCGTATTGGATGTCATAATAGTATTCTTCAGATTTCTTCGTTTAAGCTCCAGAATGCGCGCCTTTTTCTTAATCTTCACAAAGTACTCCACAATTGCAATTCTCAAATATAAATGATTAAGTATCAATTCTTGCAATAATTATACAAAATGAGTAATTTATATGGGATAAATGATGTTATAAAAGTGACGTTATTTGATGTCATCATTGCACCTGAGCAGATTGTGGAGCTATGTGTTGGTGTAACATTGACTAATATATCCATTATGTTTTTATGATGTCAAATAAACGTTCACAACACTTACAATTACAAACGATAGCCAAAATCCTAAAAACCGGGAACTATGTTCCTGGTGCACTGATGCGCGTGGGTCAGCACGCAGGTGATGTCTTGAGTTTGCGAATTTTGATTAGTCAGCTTTCCTCTTACCCGACACATATGAAAACTTCAATAAAGGTATGTACATGATACTTGAGCATGTGGGAACACTACAAGAGGAGCAAAAACAAATTCTCCTGTTTTTAACAAAATGCCAACTCAAATCTTTTATCAATTGCCTCTAGCCAAGGCCAAAACTTCTTTCTAAACCTAGTATACTAACCATCATCCGTCTTGACATTGTCAAGCTTATTGCTTTTGACTTCGTTCGTCTTCGTCTTTATTTATTCTTTATGTCTGGATGAGCACAAATTAAATGGGAAGGGAAATCACACTCCTTCACATATATCCTTTAACCAAATACTCTCAAGAACTCACATATGTGATTCTTATTCACTAGAAACCAACTTACAAGAACACTCACTTCCTTTTCAACTCAAGTAGACCCCGTGCACTAAACATAAATTAATTCAAGCCTCTTAACCCGTATGACGATCATACACAAAATCCATAAGATACACTTCTACTATACACTCAAACTTCATAACTATTCTTCACTCTTATTAGTGATCACTAGTTCAAGTACATCCTCAAACCACCAAAGTGAAATAAAAAAGTGAGTCATCCACCTAGTCATCTTCACGAGAAGATTCACCATGTAACCATTCCCTACAATCTAATAGTGAGTTACCCACCACTACAACCCATAGAGGTTGAACCACTTTTCATAATGCCTAAACCTATTTCCATCTTGATGCCTCTCTGTGGATCAACGAACGATCATCATATCCCGACACTCATAAGCGTTTTGCCTATGTTGTCAAAAGTCAAGTGAATTTTGTAATGAAATGCGTCTCATTCTCAAACTCAATCCTTACAATCGGTATACTTATAGTCTATCACTACACAACAAACCCTTCACGTCTAAACCAATGAAACCGTCTAATCATTCTATAACCATCCAATAATTTCCACTTTCTAGCAAGTGAAGAACACAAAGAATATATTCAAGCTTCAAGTGTTTCTAAGTCACCATAATGTCGTGTCTTTCATTTTTCTTCCACCAGAAAAACTACCACCTCATTTCACATATCCACCTTTGTTTCGTCAACATTGACAACCAACAAAATGCCTAACAAATCTATGGATTCACAATCATCCATTTTTTCCTATAGGATCACATGCACATCATTTTAACATACCATGCTCGTCATGGTTAGTGCAAACGATATATTAATCTAAACCTTCCCTGTTAACCATTAGTCAACACCTTCCATCTCCATTCACGCTCATCATTTGTTTTTTTCCCATGTTATAAAATCATTTTCATTTACATCCAAGAGCGTATCGTTTTTATCTTCATATTATTTTATTTAACTCTTTTAGAGTATATATTTTGGCATATCTCACTAAGATATTAGGTAACATTCATCTAGTTTTAAATGTTACATTTAGAGTATGTTTCCTCAACAAATCATCCTTATCGTCAACATTTAGTTCGACCTAAAGTCTTACGATAATGTTTATCCTTAACCATCCTAATCATGAAAAGCATACGTAATGCTTAACAAAGAAACCTTAATTAGGAATCTCTCAACACAACGCTTGACGAAAGTCTATCCAAATCCAAATAATCATCTTGGTTAGATGATGATATCATAAGTAACATGTCGTTCAAAATAGGTTAATACTCCTTATCCAAACGACATCTTGAAAGAAGTCATTCTCATAAGAATGGTGTGTCAATCAATAAATGAATTTGTTCTCGTTTATTAAAGTCGTTGTAATACCGAAGGGTATTTGTCGTGTCTTTGTACTTAAGCATGTATCGGTCGAATCTTATCTTTGCTTCCTAAATATTGTCGTGTCTTAAGTATACGTCATGATTCTTTTTATCTTGGATTTAGGTTGTTGTTATTAAAACAATGATTGCATATGTCTAGGTTTTAATTTTTCTTTTAAAATGTCATTGTTTAGAGTGCATATACCTAAGACGTTCATGTCTTGTTCCCCGCTAATGTCTTACTATATATATATTATCTATCATCATCATTATATATATGTGCACCTCTGTAAAACTTTAGGAGTTCCTCATTCTCCTTTTCTAAATCAATAGTATTTAAATAAATATTAAAACTAGATATTTGGATACTACCTCTTGAGAGTCGATTTCCATGAGACAAGTTGCGTCATTTAGATGTTCGTCGCCGTCTTCGCTATCGCTCCAAGCTCCTCCAACAAAATCTATGTTCTCCTTCGGCTTTCACACTCACTAGCGAAGTGGCCTTCTATCCCGTAATTGTAGCACGCCCCTTTTGGCTTTTAGCTTTCACCATCTTTGTTCCCAAAGCTGTTACCGCATCCTTTTCCAAACCTATTGGCACCATTTCCGAATCGATTTACGCGCCCGAATTGATTAAACGGCTACATATCAAATCCATCCAAACTAAGGTAATTGTATTTGTCTCACGCAATGCACATATGAAAAAACATGTAAGCCCCGTTTTCACCATTTTTCTGAATTACACTAACTACCAACTATATTTTGGATTTTTCTCATTTTTTAACAAGTTTGTCGCGTTCTTTATTATAAAACACTGGGATCATAGAATGAGAAGTCGTCCGTAGAGTGATCTACGGATGTCTGACCGATAAATTCATCGTCCCTCCAGATTTTTCACAAGTCCCAAGCTAAGCAATTAAACAAGATCATTGTCATATAAGTCTATTATGTTTAACCCTCATACTTATGACATTGTGAATTTTCAACTCCCAACATGGATTGACGATTGAATGTGTGTATCATTTTTAATTTAACCATAGACCAACTTATTTCATATTCATAAGATTCAAGATGAATCATGACTCAAAGCAACAACTTATTAAGACCTTGTAACTTGATTTCGAGATTTAAACTTTAGAACTTTTTGCAACATTTTCAACATCATAATCATAAGTTCTTTAAAGCTTAGGAATGCGTTGCTTAGTTTGAACCCCTACCTCGTGGTTAACGGAGTAAAGAATATCACGACCAACGCCGACTGTTTCTTAGTTTGTAAACCCACCCCGATGCTAGCGTATTGGGAAATCACATCACACACTTCTTCCTAATAAGGCTAAGTAGAGTGGTGTCTAGTTTTGAACCCGTCACCTAGACCTTTTCTCCAAGTAGAGATATCACGACACATAGAGCCATAGTCCCTAGAAGTAAAAGACGTCATAGTTTGAACCCCCACCTCGTTCTAGGCGAGCTTGAGATATCACGACACAATCTTTACTGTTCCATAATATCACCTGCATGCTTCATTGGCAAAATTTCAATATCATAGCCATATTTGCATTCACAATTCATTCTTGCTTCTTTGGCATTTAAACTTTAAATCACTATAAAATCTCATTGAAAACTCAAGTTACAAAATTGAAAGCTTATTCTGAAAACAACGATTGACTTAGTTGTATTAAATTGGGAGTACGTATGATTAGGTGATTAGAAATTCATGGGAGAGAAAACCAGCAAGTTACCGAGATGAGTTTTTTAGAAGAATCTTGCTTCAGCACATAAACTTATATTTAACTCTATCATTTCACTTCTTTATCACATTATTAAAAATTCAAACTATAGAATTCAGGAAAGCTTGCCTAAAAGGAACTACTATGCTCAACACGCCCGATCAAGTCAAAAATTATTCTTATTCTACCCAAAAGAAAAGCAAAACTGTGACAAAACACTTATTATATTTTTGAAAAATTTTCAATTTTTTCATTTTTTTTTTTATCTGGTATTTTGGTGGAAAAAAAACGTGTTACGTGTAAACAATGCTGTAGGAAACAATCAAATCGTGAAGATACCCCCCAAAACTAGAATCTTAAACATCGTCCTCGAGTTTTGAAAGGGTATTAACATTAATCTAAGACCATTATGAGGTATGCCAAAAGATAAAACGTTAGTCGATAAGATTAGGATATCGGATTCCCAATTGAAGCTGAGGATGTGAAACTCTTGATGAATGACAAAACTGAGAGTCTTCACAATCCGGGCAATCCTGGACAATAAATAATAACAACAACATGGAAACACGGGTAATGGAAAAGACAAGCTATCTTACACAACAACAACATTCTGTGAGACGAGCGAGAGCGAGCGCGCGAGCGAGATGGATAAGCATGGGGTGCCTCCACGAAAGCGCTGTTATTAGTGCCGAGAGCTTGACCCATCACAAATTTAAGGATCCTTGAAGGAAACAATGGAAATTAAAAATCATCCCCATTCCCGGGAAACTTTCATTTCAAAGGACTACTACGATAAGTATTGAATTTTATGAAAGTTCCACTCCGATGAGATACATCCGGCATGAAAGAAGAATGATAAATTGAAATGCCGGGATCAAATATGGTATCTTCATCCTTAAAGGAGAGAAGAGAAGGCGGAATAACCGGATAAGCAAGAAATGGGAGAAAGATCCATACAAATAACGAAAAAATTCACTAGTGGGTATGAAATCTTGCTCCAGGATGAGATGGGTGGGTAAAACATTAGGCACATCTACCGGGGATGTTCCCTTCCACCACATCAAATGGTTGAAATTTCCCGAATTGGGGATAATCCAACAAAAAACATTCGAACTCGGAGGTAAATAGAAGTATCGTCATCTACGGAGTCCGACATCATCACTCTCGAATACCTGTGGTATTGAATCCTGCAATCACAAGAAACAAGTCAATCTCCTCCATAATAGAATCCATATACCGCAACGGGGATATGAGATTGAGGGAGAGATTCGAAGCATTAGAATTGGCTTGAAGACTACCCGGGGTCGAAGGAGAAGAGTTATCCGTAGACAAACATTCCAAAAACAGAATATCAACTTTCCGGGTCCCAAATTCAACTACCTCAATTTTCTGTGGAATTGATTTAGGAAGGATGAAGTTCACCGGGCGAACGTACATTGGAAAGTGGAATCGATCTTAGGAGATAGAATCAGAATCGAAAGTCTCGATTTAAGCACGGATTCTACAAGATACAGATCAGCATCAAAGAATCAATTCCCGTGAAGTTGAATGGTTCCTTCCCACACTCATCATTAATTCTGATCTACCTTTGTCCGAAGCAATTTGCGGAGCATCAAGTATCAAAGAAGGATTAGAGAAAAAATGATAAAATTCCTCTTTTAGGAATGTCCTCCTCGGAAAATGACTCGTCACTTACGAGTGAGCGCGCAATCTTCATCGATAACGAAGAGAGGGTTGGAGAAAGTAAAATCATGATTCTTTGAAAATCATCATTTGGTCTGGCAAATCACACTCCATCGTCGGAAAAATCCCCTCCAGAACTCAATTGGGGTTGGGACAAGGTTCTCGACACTAACTTTATGAATTCGTTCCGAATCGTTGCCGAATAGTAGTCAAGATGCTCGTCCCCCAAAACTTGAGAGTTAACGGGCTCTTTGGTTGGTGATTCGGGTGTGATTGCAATGGTAATAGTCCTCGTCATCATCATTATTATAGTAGACGAGAGGGCGATTCCAAGCCGGAGTATTGATGTACTCAGATAGCTCGTCACTTATGATTTTCACATCTTGAACAATTTTGCGCTACGCCAATTCTTGCACTTCCTTCGGATTGAGCGAGGGGGAGCTTAACTTCAGAAAAAGTTTGTCCCAAGCTTGCAATAGAACCTTAGGCGTTTCCCAAAAGAGATACGATTAAACTTTTTTGAGAAAGCTTTCAATCGATTTCAATTAGGTAAGGGTGAGCCTCTTGTCATTTGCAAAGCTTCCATGCTCATTGGTTGAGGAGAAGGTGATGATTGACTGGAAAATTGCGGGTTATGAAGTTGGTGCAATATAATCGAAAGATATGAGAGTTTTGGACCTCATCGGTTGACATTCAATAAGTCGCAGAGGACCCCTACAATTTTCACAAACAAAGATTTTGCTGTTGAAGATTATTATGCAATCTTGGCGGGAATATTTAAATCAAGGCTGTAATCTGCTCGGATAGATAAACTGGCTTTTGCAGGTGTACATGCAGTGACTATTGGAGTATCGTTCCCAGCAAAATCACCAACAAGAATTTTGCTTAGAGTGTGTGGATGTGAGAGAAACTTGGAGGATTGACAAAAGAGTACGGAGTTGAAAAATCGATTTGATTTCCATTTCCATAAGTACAACTAAGACAAACTCCATCAATGAGACGACAACCGCACTGTTGGCACGTGCAACGAAGTAACAATAAGAGTTATTCGTCGGTTGTCCACACCTACAACCCATACAAAACAGACATAAGACTCCAATCAAATTAAACAAATAAATAGGACATAGAAAAGAATTAAACGGTTAAGAGGAAAAAGAAAAAGATTATTTTTTTGTTTTTTCGGATAATTAACAACATAATTCACATTTGAAACAAAATCAGATAAGAGAACTTAAGCCAAATAACGATCTTACTTTCACGGTAGCTCTCACATAAAAAAAACCGCACAAGTGAGCGGAGGATAGGAAATCAGCGCGAAAGCTTTATTTCTCCTTTACCTCGGAGTCGTAGTTCGTTGGAACAACCCTTCTTATATAAAAATAAAGATAAATAAATAAAAGAATAATTAATTAGAAATAAAAAAAAATTAAAACATATAAAAAATATAAAAAAAATAAATAATCAAGTAAAATATATGAAAAAATAATAATAAACAAATAAAATAAATAAAATATAAATATACATAAAAAAGATGTAAGAACATAATAAAATAATATAAAAAGAAATATAAAAAATAAAAAGAATAAAAAAAAATAATAATTAGAATAAAAGTTTAGAAATAAAAATTAAAAATAAAAATAAAAGAAAGTTATCATAATAAAAACAAATTATAAAAAATAACTAAAGAGCGAAACCACCGCTAACTATCGTTAGGGTCTTAAATTGTAATGGGGGGGTGATTATTAGATGAATAAATAAAATATAATAAAATAAAAATAAAATAAAATAAAAATAATAAAAAAAACAATTAAATAAAAAACAAATTAAAAGAAATTAAATTGAAATAAAAAATTAATATAAAATAAATAAAAACGTAAAAAAAAAAAATAAAAGAAAAAATATTAAACCTAAAACAACATAACAAACCCATCAAAAATACCCATAAACCAAACCTACCGAAATTAAAAAATGAGAATCCACTAACACACCAAACAACTAATACACAAAACCAAACGAACACTAACTAATAACAAAATAAAAACATCACAGCTAAAACCATGCAAAAAAAACAAACACGAAAGAACCCACACCCCTACACCACACCCCCCCAGCACACCACCCACAACCAACACGCCCCCAAACCCCACCCCCCAACCACCCACAACCCCCCAACCCCCCCCCACCCCCACCCACTAACCACTAACCCCCCCAACCACACCACCCCCTCATCCCCCACCACCAGCCGCAACCCCACACCCCTCCCCACCACACCAAGCCACACACACACCCCACCCACACTTACCACCACCACAACCCAACCCCCATCCACACCAACTACCACCCCCCCACACACACCCCAAAACAAGGAAACACCTCCCACACCCCCCCCCCCCCGCTACATCCCACCCACTTCCCTCTCACCCCCCACCACCCCCCACACCCCCCACACACCCCTATAGAGGTCTAGCCACAATAAAGATAGATAACTCAAACAGATGAGATCGACCCTCGCAAGAGCCACAAATGCAAGTTTTAAAAATCCTTTTGTTACGAACTTTATATAATGGGATATTAACTCCAGTGAGAGAATATTGAAGTTGTTCTTTAACTCAAATAAAATTTAAATCTTTCAAAGGACAATGTTTTATAATATTTTTAAATTATTTAAATTTTATTTTAAATATGATAATCTATACTAGAAAAATGAAAAAAATATTTTGCACGTTTTTTTTTTTTTTTTTTTTAATTCAAACACAAGTGTCAATACGAAGCGATATTCATTTTCAACCTTCCCCGGTCAGCGGCGCCAAATTTGACTACACGCGCGAACAACCAAACCCTTCATTTTATGTGTCAATAAGCTAAATTGAAATATAAATACACAAAAAGGGATCAGAACCCGCGAAAATCAAAAGAAACCGGAAGAGAAATAGGTTGTTCACCGGGTCGTTATGTCCCAACGCGGCTGAAAATGGAAAAATCGCAAGACGAGGATAGAGTTTGTGTGTTTGAATGTAACAAGGAAAGATTGTGAATTAAAACTGAAAGTTAAATGCACATAAATTTAAAGATATAACATAAGCTGAAATTGAATAAAAGTTACTAAAACTTTTACAAAAGGTCTAAGGCCACAAATAAGCTAATCTAAATCTTAAATAGGACAAATTATGAGCAAAGCAATTAAGCTAAATTTAACAAGATAAACACAACAGTACTAACAACAGTACTAACAGTTTTAACTATCAGTACTAACTTGGAGTTAGTACTGCTAGGCTAAAGTTAGTACTGTTAGCTTAAGGTTAGTACTGCTAGGCTAACTAGACTTAAAGAATTAATAAATAAGCAAACAAGCTAAAACAGAAGTTCACCTAACCTTAATAAGCACTTAGTAATTAGAATAAGCAACTAGAATGAACTACAATGACAAATAAGCTAAAAAGCTACAAACTGATACATTATTGAAAATACTTTAAAAAGGAAAACAAGCTTAAATAAGTAAACAGCAAAGGAAAATGATTTAATATAAGCTAAAAAGCTAAGGAAAAGGAAGACAAGCTGAAATAATAAGCTGATAAGCTAAATTGAACAACCAGTACTAACAGTTAAGACTAACAGTACTAACTTGGAGTTAGTACTGGTAGTGTTAAGTTAGTGCTGTTCCAAAAAGTGAACTACCAGTACTAACTTAGAGTTAGTACTGCTAGTGTGGAGTTAGTACTGCTCCTAAAATGAACTAGCAGTACTAACTTAGAGTTAGTACTGCTTGTTCAAAACAACCTTTAACTTTTCCAAAAATCATTTTTATTTCAAACTAATTAAAAGCAGATTATCAAATAACAAATTAGGAGGGAGCGGGGAGGGGCGGGGGTTTGTGGAGGGGGGGGGAAGGGGGGGGAAGCAAAATTGCAATTAGATATATAGGGGAGGGGGGGGGGACGGGGAGGCGGAGGGGGAAATATAAGCATGAATTAGTCCTTATGCATAAAACTTAAAACTATACACTCTACACTGATCAAATAAACTAGCAGTTCTGCAATAGATAAGTAAAGTAAGAAAAAGAGAGACTTACTACACCCTTGCTCAAAACAGGGTCAAACAACAAATCTACAAGCTCTAGCTTGTATAAAACAAGCTAGTGATAGTCCATAAGCCCATCCATAACTGGCTTATCATCCAATAAGTAAGCTGTGGTATGTTTGAGAGTGATATTTGTTATTTTCTCTTTACTACTTAACTTTTTAGTTTTACTTAATGAAAACAGCTTATAAGTAAGCTGTGGTGAGAGCTTTTTGAACACAAAACAATAAGATTAAGAAACTTAACACTTGTATTGTAAATTGACTTAAAAACTTCAAACTTGCATTAAAACTTAGAAATGTTACAAAGCTGAAAGCAAAAGCTTTAAATGATTAAAAACAAGCTAAGTTATATTAAAAATTAAAGAAAAACTAGTTAGATTGATGATTTACAAGAAGCTCTATATATATAGCCGAAGTATTGGACTTCCATCTTGTGCTTCTTTGGAGAGATAAAACCAAGTGTGCTAGTTGTGTGAGGAGAGACTAAAGCAAATCCCAGCCTTTGAATTCTTTTGAGCTTCTTTGGAAACAATCTCAGCCATCGAAGTGCTTTGGGAATGGAGAGGGATTGCCAACATGGACTTTATAAAGCTGGGATGGGTAGTAGTAGGGTGTTGAGTGATTTTGCAGAGAAGTATGGGAGCAAAAACCGGGTGCTGGCTGGTTTTGGTATTGGCGGGAAGAGTGGGAAAGAAAAGGTATACAAGTTGGGTTGTGACAGAGAGAGGTTGAAGATGAATTAAGGGAATGTTTGGATTGTGTACAAGAAAGGCCCCTCCACATCTTTCCTCTTGTCATTCTCTTTTTCCCATTTTCTTTCTTTCATAAATGAAGTTTCCCAATTGGCATAATCAGCCCCTGCGGTTTATATGATAATATAACTTAGGGGTTTGGCATTTTTGACCCCTCAAGTTATATTTTTCTTTGCTTTTTCTTCTCGGAGTAGACTTTACTTTGATTTGGCTTCGTCTCCACACACTTTTCCATCCGAGTCTATTTTTCGCTTTGATTGGTTTTTCCGTCTTTTTTGTTGAAGATATCCGTGCTCTATGCACACAACATAATTAGCAAAACAAGCATATATTTGGCATTTTGAGTCCGTTTTTGGTTATTGTAGCTCGTTTTTAAAGGTAAAAGATATGTGTAATTAAGCACATATCATTGAGTTATCTCAAAACTCCGGGCCAAATTTCAAGGTGAACGGTCATCGAATTAAGCACTACTTTTGAGGAAACGTACCACAATTGGTTGTCCCGGATCTCCAAACCTTCCCCAAGGACAAATGAATTCGGGGATTGGGTCAAGCTTAGTGACCCTAAACAAGCGCTTCGTGGGAGGCACCCCATGCTTATCTGTAGTTATATTATGTAGTAATAAATAAGTGTTTTTTGTTGTGAGAGGTGTGCCTCTTTCCTTTCTCGTTTGCTTGTATTTTTGTGATTGTCCAGGATTGTCCTGGATTTTTGAAGCCTCTCGTGCTCGCGGTTTTGTCTTTCGATCAGTCGAGCTTCAATTCCCCAGCTTCATTTGGGAAATCCAATATCCTAATCTTATCGACTAACGTTTATCTTTAAGCATACTTAATAAACGGCTTAGGATTTACGTAGAGACCCTTCTTAAAACATTAAGGACAATGTTTAGTTCTAGTATGGGGGGGGGGATCTATCGATTTGATTGTGCCTGCAGCCGTTGTTTTTACGTAATCCTGTTTTTACCAAAAATTTTGAAAAAATACCAAAAAAATAAAAAAATTTAAAAAAATTTCAAAAATAAAATAAGTGTTTGGTCACAATTTTGACTTTCCTGCTAGGTAGAATAACAATAAATTTTGACTCGATCGAGCGTGTTGAGCTCTAGCTTGTTCCTTAACTTTTAGGCTAAGCGTTCGCAAAAATTCGCGAAGAACGAAAAATGATAGAGTTGAGTATGAGTTGGATGCTAAACAAGGATTATTTGGAAATCTTAAGAGCTCATGTATGTAATTTGTGGCTTTTTCTCCCATAAGCTCCTAACTAGATTAATAATACGTGCTATTTTTGGAGATTAAACTTAAATCAACAATTTTTATGTGGTTAATAGCAAAAAAAATAGTCTTAGTTCAAATTTATACTTAAATTTTTCAAAAAGAAGTCTTCTCTATATATTAAAAAAAATGAAAAAATATAATAAATATAAACTGTGTACTGATAAAAGTTTGTTGTATCTTGCCGGCTCACAACCGATGTTACAGCCTTCTAAAGAAAGCCCATAGTAAGAATAAAAATCCGAGACTGATAAAAGTTTGTTGCATCTTGCCGGCTCACAACCGATGTTGCAGCATTCTAAAAGGTCGAGGGTTACAATTGCATAAATGTTATGTTTAATAGTAAGTGTAAATTAATAAATAGATCTCTTTTTGTTAAATTTAAATATGATTTTGGACTTTGACTAATTCATTTTATGTTTTTAAATAAGCTATGTGTATACGAGAAACCTAAGAGTTTTTGAAACCTAAGGTCCGTGAGTCCCAATACTAGTCTCTGTGGGGTGTCAAAAGCCTGGTCACTTAGCCGTAAGGTTGGGATGTGCCAAGACGAAAGTCGCTACATGGGATGATTTCGCCTTCAAACTCATTATCCTTGGGTGGAACGTGAAGCATAGAATTTTGCAAAACGTTGATCCATGGTTGAAATTCAAAATAGCACATTCACCTAAGATATAATAATTGTCGGGAGTGAAAAGTTCACAAGTTGCAAATATGAGTAGTGTTGGCATCTTAACTGATATTTAACTGTGATTTTGTTTTAAGCTTGGTTTGCATAAGTGAAAAGTCAGGAACGATGAATTTATCCTTTTGGGGCATTCTCGGATTGAAATGCATCTTGTTCTATGATCCCTAAAGGTTATGAAAATAACGAAAGTCAAATAAGTTAGTTAGTTGCTTAAAAAGAAAAGTACAAAAAATGAGAAAAGGAAAAATACAAAATATTAGTAATAAGTGTATATCATTTAAAAATAGAAAAAAAACAACTCTTGATTCTTTAATTCTCCTCGATGAACACTTAGCTACTTTTCGAGGTAATTAGTCGATGGGGATTGAGATTCTTAGTTTTCTAAGTGCTTACTTATAGCATTGAGCGAGGACTCGCAATATCTTAGTATGGGAGAATTTGGTATGTGTTTAAATACACATACCTTTGACCATTAAAAAATGAGCTAAAATGACTAAAAACATACCAAAAATACATTGTATTTGTATGTTTTGCATTTATATTGTGCAGGTAACGGATATCCAAGAAAAAGACAAAAATCAAAGCTAAAACGACAAAACCAAGCACGAGAACGGAAAGAGCGTGAAAGAAAAGACAAGTTAAAGTCAACCCCAGGATGAGGAATTGGAAAGAGCATCAAAAATCGAACCCGAAAACCTAAATTGCCAAAAGTGGGCCCACCCGTACCCACCTAGTGGGTCAAGGACAGCCCACTTATATCTTATAACCCTTAAACCTTAAATAAAAGCCCAAGTTTCACTTTATTTTTATACCCGGGACCCTCAAACTAGCCCACCATCACCTATTAACCCCGGTTAATCCTCTACCCCTTTTAGTAACTAGCCCCCATTAGTCCTTAAAAGGGACTAAACGGTGCAAACCGCCATCCCACACCGTCAAGAACCAAAGGATTGCACCACAAGGTTCCAAAGGACTATACTTGCAATACAATGTATAACTTTCAGGGACCTTTCCTGACATTATCCAAACTTCAAAATAACCCGGAACAACTGTTTATCATCTCCCATACCAAACGGGTATCTGTCCTCACTACCCGCCAAATTCACCCCCAACACTGTTCCCCTTTCTTCTCCACTTTGTCTACACACCCCATATCATATCCCACTAATTGCCACCTTGGCAATCTCTAATCTTCCCATTCGTTCAAGAAAAATGACAAAAAAAATCAATGGCTTTAATCATACAACTTGGACACTACTCAAAATGGAGGGCTAAGATTGATTTGAGACTTACCTCATACAAGAAGCACAGGCTTGAGCCCTCTCAGTAAAGAAGCACAGGCATAGAACCTTCCTTTGATTAGTATAAATAGGCTCATTTGTAAGCCTTGATGGCACGTAGTTACTTAGTCTTTTTTATCTAGTTTTTTAGTTTTCAGTTTATTTACTTTGTTGTCTTTTAAAATTCCAAGTCTTGTAATCTTTTTAATGTTTAATGAAAATTCTAAGTTTCTAAGTTAAGTGGTGATTCCAATTTTCTTATAGTTAAAAAGTTTTTCATAAGCTCTTATAAGCTCTTAATGATATAAGCTAGCTGTTTTCAATTAAGAAAAAGGTATTTAAGAAAAAAATTATAAAAAAACCAAAAAAATTCACCCCCAAAATACCACAGCTTTTTTGGATGATAAGCCAGATTTGGATGGGCTTATGGACTCTTACTAGCTTATCTTTGACAAGCTAGAGCTTGTAGACTAGCTTACTTATAAGCTTGTTTGCTTTGTTTTGAGCAAAGGCATTTGTAAGTTTCCTTTTTAGCTTAATACTGTAGCATTGCTTATTTACTGCTTATTTGTGCTTATTTATGCTTACTACTGCTTATTTATGATGTTTATTCCTTAAAATGCTTACCTTGTAGTTTAAAGAATCTTTTGTGCAAGTTTTTCTTAAATCTGTCTTATATTAGCTTATAGAATTGCATAACTTGTTCTGGCTTATTTGAGTGCTTAACTACTGTTGAAACATGCTTAGTACTGCTTATTGTGCTTGTTGAACATCTGGTCTTTTCAAAATTTGGCTTAAATCAGTTTATACAAGTTAAAAATTTGCAAATCAGTTAGTAAATAAATATCAATTTCATATCATCGAACATTAGTGATTACATCACAACGTTTCAAAATATAGAAAATACGAGTTCTAACACTATGTTTATCACTAAACGCTACTACTCAATGCTGCAATACTAATGAACATCTCTAAGGACGGTAGCCCATGTGCTACCTAGCACACGCTTCAAGTCTACCAACTCTCACTTGGTCATAAAATCGAAGTCGTCGCATCTGCCTTAACTCTCTCTGCATACGTGACATGTTGCGCTGGAATCGGTCAACTCTCTAACTCTCAACACTCACGGTGCCTCTAAGCCTCATGTTATCCCTCTCCAACTCAGCAATCTTCTTAGTCAAAGCAATAACTGCCAACTCAACCCCAACCATCCTATGTCCCTGCTCTCTCTGAACTCCCTCAATAGCCTGTATACGATGGACTGGGATAGCCTGAGTGTGATCATGGAACCTCTGAACCAAATCTCCCCAATGTCTCATATGTAACCTCTACTGCTCCCTCCCCCCCCCCCCTGAGCAGGCTCAGGAATATCCTCTGGCATCACATGATGCGTAACCCTCTCAACCCTGACCTCAACCGGGCCTCTCACACCCGTCTCTGTCTCATCTCGATCAACAGTCTCAACTACAACCCTAGCATCAATCCCTCTATCCCTAAGAGCATCAGCGTAAGCAAAACACTCGTCAATCTCTGCCTGAATCTCTGGATCACTATCCTGCTCTAAATGAGGCTCATCACTAACCCTGACAATAGCATCATCCCTCAAGCTAGTCTCTCTATGATCAACCTCTACATCTGTCAAATAACCAGAATCCCTAACTCTCTTAGGCGATGGTATCAAATCAGCACGGACAGGAGATAAAGCTCCGGATACAGGTGATAATGCAGGTACAGATGTCATGGGGGACCTACGTCTCTTGCGAGATAGCCCCGCAGAAGTACCCGGTAAATCTGGTGAAGAATGATCTAACAATGAGTGTCTCGAAGAAGGATCAGATGAAGCATCCGAATGAAAATCTGATGATGCCTCTGATGATGAATCTGAAGAAGAATGATCAGTAGAATGTCTCTCAGCAAGACGATAAGTGGGTAATGGTCTAACCCTCTTCCTCGCGGTCATCATGTGTACCGGCCCATTAAGATGGTAGCGGTACGGTCGACCATAAGGAATAGGCTGTCCAGATGCTAGAAGCATAACTCGACGACGAGGTATGGTAGGTGATCTCTGGGTAGAAGCGGTAATCTCAGTAAATGGTGTATCATGGGTAGGTGATAATGGTGTATCTGGTGTATCACTGTCGGTGGGGTCATCATCCGATGATAAGAGTGGTGAGGTAGCTGGTACTGGTGGTATGTGGTCTGATGATGGATCCTCTGATGGATCAGACTCTGAATCAGATGCAGGTGAGTAATCAGGTGAAGCTGGTGTATAGTCTGGAGATGGTGGTATAGTAGGTGCTATGATAGGTGTCTCTGTGGGTATCACTGGTGTGTCAGTCTGAGTGGTAAGTGGAGTAACAACTGGTGTGGTGTCAGGAATAGTAGTAGGGATGGTACCAAACAAAATCTCTCGTCCAATAGGTGTCCCCACGCTATCCTCAGATGAATCCGAAGAAATCGAGATAACTGAAATAGCCATAACCTGCACAAGCAAAGTTCATATAAATCATCTTTATATCAACCATGCATGATGCAACAATATGAATGGGTGAATGGGTAAATGAATGAATGCAAAATGAATGAATGAATGAATGAATGGATGAGTCATCGAGTACGTCATGATGGGATGAAATAAGAAACACTTAGAAATATTAGATATACTTAGTATTTAATACGTATATATTATTTACGTAAACATCTTTAGTTATGTATCGTACTATAATAAGATCAGTAAGACACATTATTCTAGTAGGGATCACATACTGGTTATAGACCAAACCTAGTTAAACTACCTGGTTCTTTATAACCTTGGCTCTTGATACCAATCTGTCCACCCCCAGACGGGGCCCTGACGGAAAACACGTGTCCGGAGGCGTGACTTGATTGATCATCTCAAGTACAAAGCATAAAGAACGACCTCTAAGGGTACGTTTTGAAAATAAACACCGTTGCATAGATTGAAAATAATAATAATAAGTTTTACATCAATACAATTTAAATGATTTAAAGTTAAAATGCGGAAGCTTAAATAAGTTCAACAACGGTATTTAAAACATAGATAAATCTCTTGGTAAACTGGTACAGGCATATAGACTCCACATAAGTCAATCAACAGCATCCATGCTAAGCACCTGAGAAAAACATGCTTAAAACGGTCAACATAAAGTTGAGTGAATTCATAGGTTTAGTTCAAACGTTATTATAGTGGACCACAAGATATCAACACGTATGCGACAGTTATAACAAATACAACTTCACATAAAAAGGTATTTACGTTGCACTAAGCTCATGACACCGAAGCTAATTACGTTTATAGCAGTACATTGCTAGGTTGAAACAAGCCCCCGAGGTATCTGACCAAGACTACCTTCTTAAGTTCGACATGGTATATATCCGTTTATCGGGCACCCCGTGGGTAGTGAGCGCTACTCACCCGGATAGGGATAATTAGTCCCAATAGATCTATTTATAACATTCGCGCTCCCTTGACTGGTCCTCCAGTCAAGAAACTGACGGTTCATGATAAGTGGGGCAGTAGTGGTCTAAACGCTACTTAGGCAACACGTAAACAGGGAAAATCTCACGCAAAGTACTTGTGTCCAGTTTTAAAAGCAAGCAATGTTTCTCACCCCAAGTTATAAAACATTTATTCAAAACGAGTAAAAGAGTGGGGCTATGAACTCACCTTGATGATAAGGTAAAGAGTATACGTCAAAAGTATGGTCACTTGGAATGAACGGCGGTACACGGGTATGACCTAAAAGAATATGGGTTTCGATTTAGACTCGGAAGGTTATCGTACTATATTGATGCATGCACGTTCATTGTCATTTTTAGCAAACGTTAGTTATATATTTAAAAACGTTGGTGATCGAGTTTTACAAAACGTACATATAATATTATATTACTTATATAGATATTATATTTGTTATGGTTAATCCATAAGTAAACTTGTTATTTATCATTTAATATTTCTAAATAGTTAAGTAATTTAATCGAAATATTTTATTATTTATGTTTTTCCAAATAGTTTCTAAGTATAAAGATTTTTACAAAATTTCGGCATGACCCGTTCGTGTTTACACGTTTTCCAAAGTCGTAGACTTTAATTAAAACCACTTTCAAACCACTTTCCATATTTACAATTTACTCGTCATCAAATCCATTATTAATTGTAACGTTCGACGTCTAAAAATAATTAAACGTAAAACATCTAAATCGTACACTATTAAATAAGTCACTCACGAACTTATCCAATAAACTACACCGTAGCTTGTATGCTTTGGCGTTTTGCATATATGTTGGGCTTTGGCCCGTTACGTCCGAAAATGTAGTTTTACTTATCCATTTAATTCGATAAGCAAAATATTGAGTAATAAATACGTGACCTCAAGATAAGCTATCAATAAGCTCACAATAAGTCAAGTATAATAAGCCAAACCATATGAGCTCAAGAATGATCTCATGGTGTTGGGTCTTGTATGTGGGACGTAGCTTTAAGCTTTAATAAACTATATTCGAGCTTATTTATTGAGCCGAATAAGTTTATCATTTGTCCTTTCACAAAAAGCTAGAAAATAAGCTAACAAAATATATGTCAAAACAAAATAAGCTAAACAATAAATCTTTCTTTATTTTCTAGTTTAGCCGAAATATTTAAGCCCTATTAGATCAAATAATTAAATAAGCTTTCCACAAGCTTGTTAAACACAAGTCAAACAAAATGAACTATAGCATATCATTTTTATTACACAAAAATAACCACGATCACAAAACTAAGATTTCCTTATATTTATCTTTGTATGGTTCGAAATATATGTCTACCCTTTTAGGGTTTATGTAGTTTTTAAACCTTTGTTTTTACAAAATAAATTGTACAACTAGTATGTATGCATCATGAGAAGTTTTAATAGTTCATGTTGTTTGAGTATTTGATGACTTACAAATACTAGAAGTTTTAGGTGATAACAAAAGATTAATAACAACCCAATTGTTGTCTTAACAAATACCGGATGATACAATTGATCATTCCTTCAATTAATCTTCAGTGTTTTGATTAAAGATGAAAAATATATGGATTTGGTTGGTGCTTGAATATTTTCGTGGGTTTTGAGGTGAACAAGAGAGAAAGAGAGCTCAATGCAAGAGGTGTATGATGTTGTTCTTGAGTAATGAATAAAGTAACCATGTTTTTTTAAATCAAAGTTTACTTCCTCACTCTTTAGTCGTGCTGTATGTGTTGTACCGAAAATGTGGACAAGAATGAGGTCGGGGGGACCAAATGAGTCCACCAAAGTGAAATTAAGTAGGCACTTTTACATGCAATATACTCTTGTCTTATTCCATTTGAATTTCAAAACTTGTCCACCAAGTCCATGGTGTTGTTGGTGCACCGAAAATTACAAAGAGGAGGGGGGGTAATTTCATTTTTATTACATAGTGGTGCTAGTGCTCTCAAAATGATTTAATTTTCAAGTCTTGCAATGCTTAAGTTAGTGTTTAGGTAAAACACGGATAACGCAATGTTAAACGAAACGAGTAACGGTATTCTACAAAAATTATGAAATTTTAAAATTGCTTAAATTAACATACAACTAAACAGCGGATAATGCCAAATACTTACAACGTTTGGCATTCCCGGTTCGCTCCCGGAGTACGTTCTCAGTTAACATAACGATACAACTTCCAGGTTTTTAAACGGCCAAAGCTAAACGATACTTTTATTAAATATTTAACTTGACTACACGGATACGGCATTGTTGTACGGAATCTTGGTGTTGTCACATTCTTTCACCGTTAAAAGAAGCTTTGTCCTCCAATAGCTTAAGAATGCAACCTCTGCAGGGGTGTAGAGTTGGTTGGAAAGGTGCGGGTATTTCTTTTGATGTGGTCTTAACGTTCCCTGGTATAACTAGGTACCTCTCCGAGGTGTTCCACCGCACTTTGACACTCGGGATACGGTCTCTGCTTCAAACGCTTGACATATCGGTCCATAATCTCGTACAGGTTCTTCGATGATTTTCAATTTGTCGTTCAACTTGGTTCTAAGCCAATGGTTTTAGCTAGCGGTTCATCTAGTCATGTATTTCTTCAATTCGAGATCGTGTAAAGTAATTTTGATAGCGAGTCATAACCGTCGCGGGTTCGGTTCTGTCGTGATGCATTAACGGTTCCTACTCTGGCATTGATCTTAATATGGTTCCAATATTTACCGAGGGTTCAGCTTTCCCAGTGTTGCCATATCGTATCCACTCCTTTCCAAGGGAGGACACTTATCAATACCATCTGACCTTATCTCCTATTTGAAACTCAAGAGGTTTTCTTCTGACATCGGCATAGCTCTTTTGACGATCACGGGCGGCTTGGATATGTTTCTTGATTTGAACTATTCGCTCGGTTGTCTGTGGTTGATCTCTGGAGCCAGTGAGCTGATGTCCCTCTACTTAAGCCTGCTAGATGGGTGATCGACACTTCGCGCCCATAAAACGTCTCTAACGGATGCCTGCTTTATGCTGGTATGGTTAAACTGTTTTTATATGAAAATTCTGCCAACGGATAAGTGTTTATCCAACCTTTTCCAAAGTCGAGTACACAGGCAAGTATACAATATCCTCTAAGTCTGAATGGTTCTCTCACTCTGACCATCGTCTGCTGGAGGATTGGATGTACTCATATCAATGAGTACCTAATGCTTTATGTAGAGACCTTCCTAAAAACTGTGTACGGCAAATTTTCCACTCGCGATCAGTGATGTATCGAAACCGGTACTCCATGCCTTGAGACTACTTCTTCATGTATTTGTCTCGTCAATTTTTCTACGGGTCATCTTCTCTCTCGGCAAGGAAATGAGCTGATTTAGTGAAGTGAGACGGTCAACGATTACCCAAAGCGTCGTCTTGCCCTAGCGATGCGTCCTTGGCAGTTGTAGTAAGTTAGGTTTCGTCACAAAGTCCATTGTTATGTTCTCCATTTCCATTTTGGATCTCTGGTTGAACCAACTAAAACCAGATGGTTTTGATATTCTATCTTATACCTATTGCACTTGGTTATACCATGCTGACTGAAGTGGCTATCTCTGCTTTCATGTTAGGCACCAATATAAACTTCTTCAAGTCCATGGTACATTCTTATCCGAGCCCAGGGTGGATGGAATACTTTCGACTTTATGCGACTACTGCCATTATCAAGGGCCACTCAACTTCTCCGAGCACGGAAATCCAAACTTCGATTGTTCAAACATAACGTTCCGTCAGCTACGACGGTTTCTTACTTGTTATCTACCATGCTCAAAAATCTTCGTGATAAAAGTTCTCTTCCTTTCTTGGGTTCCGAATTGAGCATCTTAAAAATTTGCATTAGGTGGTTAACCCTCATTCATAACCAAAAGCTCGAAAATCGGTAGCGGCTTTGCTTCTTTCCTTTCGACTTAGGGCCATCTGCCACAACGTTTCGCCTTTCCTGGATGATATCGAATCTCACAGTTCGTAGTCGACTCAACAACCCTCTTACCAACGTTCTTTGTCTCATATTCAGCTCTTTCTGATCTGAGTATGTGTTTGCTATACTTATTATTGATACGGTGATGAACTACACACACTGGTACGTACAGGTTATGTACTCCTCATCTTCAGGGGGCAAATCACTATGCACCAAGCTCTAGGTTCCGTGTGTGGTTATAGTTCTTCTCGTGAACCTTGATGTTGGCGGGGGTATGCGTAAGCTATTGACATTTCTCTCTGCTTCAAACCGCACGCCCAACCCTTATGCGAAGCATCGCAATATACCACGAAGTTCTCGCTTCCCTCTGGTAATGCCAAAATCGGCGCACTACATAATTTTTGCTTCAACAACTGGAATGCAGCCTTCAGCCTTTTTCCCATTTCAAAGTCGCGTCCTTCTTGTCAGTTTAGTCATAGGTCTGGGGATTTTGAAAAGCACTTCGATAAATCGTCGGTAGTATATCGGGCCAGACCTAAACCTAAGAATTGGCGATTCTTGGTAGGTTGTCTGGGCGACGCCCAATCCTTGATTGCCTCACAATCTTCGCGGGATCAACTATTATGAATGCCTTCCACTATCAATCACTGTGACCAAGAAAATTGTTCCTGCCGACAGCCAAAACTCGCCTTGAGAACTTGGAGTACATAATTCCTTCCTTCTTTAATAATATTCTAAGATCAACTTAAAGATGTCCTCTATGCTCTTTTTGCTTTTGGAAAGGAGTGATCAAAATCTAATCGATGAACACAATCGCGAATCTATCCAGATATGGTTTTGCACTACCTATTCATCAAGTCCATGAAAATCTGCTGGCTCATGCGTTAGTCATACCTAACGGGGGCATTACTTGGGAACTCGTAGTGACCATCATTGCAGGTCCTAAATGCTTTGTCTTTGAAATGCTTCCTCGCGAACTCTGAGTGGATGATAACAAGATCTCAGTCTGATATTTGAATAATAACTCTTGATCCTGTCAAATTGATCTATAACAATTCTTCATTCTCGGAAGTGGGTATCGGTTTCTTCACAGGAAGCTTGTTCAGTTCACGATAGTCGATACACATTCCGAAAAGAAACCATTCTTTCTTTGACAAACATAAACTGGTGATCCCCATGGTGAGGAACTAGGTCTTATATTCCTTTTGTCAGAAAGTTCTTGTAACTGGAGCAGAGCTAACACTCTCTATGATTTTCGGCTGGTGCTAATCGTTACTGTGCTCTGTGCTTACAGGTGGGCACAAGGGACCCAAGTCGATTTGAAATTCAAATTGTCGTGTAGGCGGTAACTGATTCGTGATATGTATATATTAAAAAATCTAGGCAAAATCCAAATCTTCACCCCTTGACCAAGGTAAAAACGTCACGACTACTTAGTAAACAAATATATATAAGGGAGAAGGAATCAATTATTAAAGATTCCAGACGAGTTATTCCGGGTCGTAAGTCACAACGAGGGCTGCAATTGAAAGTAATCCTGGTTTGATGAGAAATGAAGGATGGAGAATATATGATCGGAAACACTGATGTAATTATAACTAAATTATATTAAATAAATCTAATTTATTCTACGGGAAACAAATATAGGGGAAAAATGGGGATTCTTTAAAAACTACGGGAAAACAATATAGTTATAGGGAAATCCCTTAAATTAAATCTACACCTAAATACGGGGAACAGAATCAGGTATCGGGAACCCTAAATACTAAAAATTAAGAAAATAAATGCTAAATTAAATTAAAAATCAAAATTAAATTCTAATTAAGTTAATTTGAAAAATAAAGAAAACTAGGAACTTATAACGGGAGGTCGTTTTTGAATGTTAAAACGAAAAGATACGGTTTTAAACTGCACCGGTTTTTTAAAACGGGTCTAGGACTGAAATTTAACAAAAATAAAGCCGATACTAAATTCTTATATTTTTCCTTGACACTAAATGACAAAAAGAAAATTTTGTAAAAAAGAAAAATATTTTTTTATTAATTTTTTGATTTTTTATGAATTTTTAAAGATTAAAAACTAATTAAACTTAAGAAAATAGAAAAAGACAAAAAATAAAAGTTATAAAAATTCTGAAAAAATAAAATTAAATAAAGAAAAAGTTAACAATTCTAAAAATATAAAAATGCCCAAATTTTACTGTATAAATTAAAAGTAATTAAACTAATTAATTTTAAACCTAATTTAATTAATTAAATTAAATAAAACTAACTAAAGTTAACTATAGGGACTAACAGTGAAAAGGGACAAGGACTAACGAAGCAACAACAAACTAACAAAGGGGACTAACAATTATAACTGTAAGAGAAAAAATTACACAAATGGTCCCTGAGCACTAACCCGATTACAAGCTTAGTCCAAAGTGCTTATTATCAAAAAGCCAAAGAAGCAAAGTTGTAAAGGGGCTTAAGGGGAGTAACTTTTGTAAAAGCACTTATGCTTTTTACTCACTAAATAAGCTAGAAACGTAGCTTTTTGAAGCTGCAGAAGCTAAATAAGCTTATGAGCTTATTTTTCTTTCTCTTTTTAGGATTTAAGCTACAAAATAAGCTAGAAAACTATGGGAATAAATCAATAGGCTAAGGGTGTCCTAAATATGAGCTAAGGTCACTAAATAAGCCCTAAGTTAAGCTGAAATTATAATAAGCTATTCTAACAGTTTATACAAAAAACAGAAAAAATGGACTTTAAAGCTTATATTAAGCTGCCTTAATAAGCTATCTAAGGGATTTAAGCTGCTAAACCTAAAAGACCTACCTATAAGTTATATTAAAAAGCCATAAAAACCTAATGCTTAAAATCAAATAAGCTAGAAATAAGGGGGTCACTTATGGTGCTCAGCACCAGGGGAAGGCACACAGTGGCTTAAGGGCTTATTCAGCTTAACTCAATAAGCTCATAAGAGCTTTTTAGCCAAAACCAAGCACAAACAGATTAACAAATGAGGCAAATGAGCTTATTTTCAAAGTATGAGAGCTTAAGGGCTTTTTAAAACTGCTGAATATGGAGCTTAAAAATGGCTGTTCTTCACAAATACATGTGCACACTTGGCTTATTACTTGGTGAGATTTAAAAGGACAGAACAAGGGGTGTTTTAAAATGGCTAGAAACAACTAAATTAAGCACAAAAAATAATGCTTAAGCTGTTTAAACAGCTTAAGCTTGTTTAACACAAGGTGGCTTTGGTAAATTTTGACAGAAAGGTCAAAGGGTCATGAAAACTTATTTTTGAACTAAAAACTATGATTAAATTAGCTTAAATGAGCCCACACACTCAGCCAAGAGTGGCTGAGTGCATTTGACCCATAACAAACCCCAAATGACCCATTTTAAGGTCAATACCAAACACCCCCTTATTTTATAAAAAAGAGTTGTAAACTGTTTTTTTTTGGTAAAAGAAGGCTGAGAGAATGGGTTATAAGTATTGTTTTAACAACTTAAGCACATTTTCATATAAAGTAAACAGAATTAAAGAACAATTATGAGGCTTGAAATTTCGACAATGGCTACTTCACAAAAACTTTTTAACTTTTATTAAAACTGAAAATTGTTACAACATAAAACTTTTAAATGAACTGAATTACACTTAAATGATTAAAAGAAAGACTTTGAATTAAAATTAAACTAAAAACATAGTAAAAAATGGTGTGGTCTTCGGCTTGCTCTTTCTTCTTTTATACAAGTCCAAAGTCTTCTCTTGTCCTTGGGATGTGTTTGCTGTGAGTGTACAAAGTCCCCAAGGCAATCCTAGCCTTCCATCATTCTTGTACACCATCTCACCATTAAAGGTCTTCGGGTTGTGTGATTGTTGAACTGGAAAGGGTTATAGGGGTAATGGGGAGGTGGGAAGTGGTGAGGGGTAGGCTGGGAGTGTACTAGGGAGGTGGTATTGCAAGTGAAACCGTGGGAAAGGGGAGTTTAGGTTTTGGCGGGTAATGGTTATGGTACGTTTGTGGTTAGCAGGTTTAAAAGGAAAGTATGGGGAAGAGGCAAGAGTGCCCCCCATACTTTCTTTCTCTTTTCATTTCTATTTAAGCCCAAATTCAGTTATAAAATACTTTGGAAAGTGACAATAATGGTCCTTGTCGTTTTTATAACTAAAGAATAAAAAAGAGTTTTGGCAAATTGCAAAAATGGTCCCTGCTGTTTTATAACTAAAAGGGTAAAAGGAGGTTTTGGCAAATTGCAAAACCAGCCCTTGTGTTTTATTTTTCTATTTTTCTTT
>BQNB010052867.1:0-40280 GCA_026074375.1 Tanacetum coccineum | reverse complement strand
TCTATAGCAGAAACCCTAGGGCCAATCTCCCCGATAGTAATACCATCTGCCACATCAGCATCGCTCACCTGGATCACCTTCTTCACAAGCTGTCCATGTCCGTACTCCAGGTTACCCATGCGGGTACTCAAATCCTCAATCACTGACGGAGGTACAGGAAATCCAAGTGCTGGGAGGGTGAAAGATTGTCCCTCAACAGCAACAGTGGATGGACCTCCTACCACGTAAGTGCTCGGTGGGGGACCACTAGCATAGGAGGTGGTGTGACGAGAGCCATCAACCACTCCTCATTCACCTCCCATACCTCCTCCTCATCCACTAATCCCTCACTGTCGTCACACTAAAGTCGCCATCACCGAATAACATGGCTATATCCTCCTCCATATCAATCACTAGAGCGATCACCTGCTCCTCTGCCTCGACTATCGGCTTAGCAATCTCATCAACTAACGGGCCAACCATCGGCTTGTCTGCCACGGCTCCCAGCTCTCCAAGTAATGGCACATCTGCCTCAATCCATCCATTGTTGTTCGAGTTACCAGCATACCCTGGTAGCGGTCCGGGCCCGAAGAAGTCGTAAGTGGGATGCGGCTCTGGCTCATCGATAAGGAAGTCGAACACACGGTCCGGTGACAAAGGTTCGCCCATGATACTACAAAAGAAAAGGAATACTTATATTAGTAACCATCATACATATTTTTAATCATATGTAAAATTATACTCATCATATTTTAGGATGATTTTATGATATTGCATTAAATGCATAAAGAAATTAAACTTTTCGCGAGATGCGAATACCGAGTTATATATATAACCATACATCATAGAACGGATGTCGTATATATATATACTTATATAATCATTACTTATACCAAGTGTATCCCACTTGTCACGCACATAATATGCAATCAAAGCATCACATAAGGCTTCTAAGGATCGAGAACAACACGCGCGCGGATATCGGACAACGGTGAAAGACTCGTGAAATTTTCCAAAAACAGTTGTAGTCCAAGTTTTGTAAAACGACTTAGTTCGCTACAACTCGTGCTCTGGTACCACTCTGTAACACCCCCAAAATACGATACGCAGCGGAATACAACATTTGGGGTGCTACTTCATAATACATGCACACGAGTCCCAGTAAACGTTCAAAGATACGTTTATAAAACAAAATTTATTTTATTTATAAGAAAAATCAGAGTTACATAGGTCCCACCCAAACAACTTTAGAAATTTCATTTCTAGTAAGTCACAACACGACTTTCTTACAAATCTCATTTTTATAAAAATGTTTTTTATAATAAAACAAAATTTTTTTTTTCACCCAGACACAATCCCCGATATTCGCGTTTCGTTCCTTCCAAGCCATCAGCAACTCCTAAACCTGAGATACATGCTTAAAAACGTCAACAAAACGTTGAGTGAATTCATAGAGTTTACAAATAACAGTCAGAACGCATATTTGGTTCCACAAAAACAATTATAACATTGCTTGCAAGGCAAGTTATATCATGATTTCCAATAACATGAGCCCGTGTACTGAACCTTAACACATTTATCATTTAGGATAAAATAATGTCCGTGATGTTTGCACCACCCTAGTCTCTATACTAATGTCTGTTTACAGGGTTTCACCATCGGATTCAGGACCAGGACAGAGGTTGGTCTAACCTTAATAGATCTATATAATGCATTTCAGGTATACCTCAGCGGTATTAACGAGCACACGCGTAAAAGGGCTCATATATCATTGTATGATATTTCATATCTAGTATCAAAATACACATTGCGTTCAATTTTTAATAACAACATGTATCCACCTCGTCGGGTTAGAAAACATTTAATAACAGATTCAAAAGCGAGTGGATATCGAACTCACCTTAATCGAAGAGACGATCGAAAACAATCGAAGTCTACCACAAACAATCACGTACACGATCACGCTATATAAATCACGTTCGCTCAATTTCAAAGTGCATATATTACGATCATAATGATTACGCATTCGTCGCATCGATCAAAATCATAGATTCATTATATGTACTTTATATACATACAACATGTGGATGAGTAAGTAATCCACTTGGCGGCTAGATCTCGAATACTCTATATTGTTGAGTTACGTCCTTTCCTTTATTTACACGTTACAATCTTTATGAATAATAACTTTTTATTTTCGGAAACTATTTTATTTGTAAGAAAGTTATTACATTAGTAAGTTTCCGGTTATCAACAATATATTATACCAAGAATATTTCCTTATTTTGCTTTATCCAGATACACCAATGTTTATTTACTTAATCACGTCCCAGAGCATTACATTTCGTTATATTAGAGTATCATTGATATATATATTATATATATATTTATATTATTTATGTGTGTGTGTCGTGTGTGTGTGTGGTGTGTGTGTGTGTGTGTCGGGTGTGTGTGGAAAATTTTCTATACCGCAACTAGTTAAGTTTATTCGTTAAGATCGTTAAATCCAAAATACTATTGTCATAATACAATAGTGATTATTATCTTTATAAAAACTCGTAAGTTTCATATTAACCTATTTTACATAATAAAGTCAATGTTTGACTTTATTTAACTTTTATAAATATATATACTTTTACTTAGATTTGACCCGTTCAAAACGGCCCGCTATATCACATTTTCACAACTCGGACTCTAAAGAGATTTTATGCAAAACGATGTTCCGGACAACTTTTTAGTTTTACCCGAGACCCAAAACTCGAAGGAAAATGACAAAAAAAGGCCCTGCAAGTTTCTGCCAGATTTTAGTATATTTACTTTATTTTTCTAACCCGCGGCTTTGTCTAACTTCTTCGTTTCAAATCGTTAAATTCTGAAATTTACATGTCAAATGCGAAACGGCATTCCGAACAACTTTCGTGTTTCATCGGAAGGCTAAAACGGAGGTCGAAACGGATGTTTTATTTTCTGCACAGCTTAGAAAATAGTCCAATAGCTGATTCATTTAACAAATATTTTTCCAAACTTCAATCGGCCGTAGAATCTTCGTTATTAGGAGTTACGGAACGATCCACCTATCAAAACGTTCATTAGGACGAACTCTACCATATTTTTGAATCAAAAATCAGTTTTTATAATTTCTCGATCTTCAAAAAACGTGCCAAAGTTTCTGCTCGAATTTACATGTTACAAAACAGGTCAAAACCTATTTTCGACCCAAAAACCATTTCACAACTTATCTAAAATAGCCTATAAACAATATTCAATTCGATCAATCATCCCAAACAAAAATCTAAACTAGATGACGCAAGATCCATCGAATTTTATCACATGCAAGCTTTGATAACTAATCAAATCGCGAAAACAAATATTGAACTAGCAATAAAAATACTCACAATGCTTTATAAGCCAAGTCGGACTCGATTGAAATCGTCTTGCTCCCCCTTTGACCTTAGCCGTGACCTCGAACACAACCCGAAACCGAAATCGAAGCTTTTTTATTTAAACCGAGCTTGCTACAATGTTTTATTTATCATAAAAACCATTACTTCCAACCCATTTCGATGGAACTCGGCCCGAACTCAAACCATAGAAATACCCATTGCATGTCGTATATTTTTGGTGGAATAGGTTTAGTTTTTCGTGAGGATTAAGAAAATATAACTTGATCATGTTGCGTGTGATTTTTCCGGCGAATGGTGGCGGTGGAGTGGTGGTGACCGGCGGTGGAGGAGAGGAGGGGAGAACACACACACATTTTTTTTGTAAAATTTTATTAAGTGTGTGAATAGTTGTATTTATAGGAGATTAGTTTAGGAACTTGACACATTTAGTCCTTGGTCTTTCAAAGCTTTATGAAATATAACACATAAGTGTTAGTTTCTGTCCATAATCGGCCATAGGCTCGGGTTTATAGTTTTGTAAATATTTTTCTTTCCGTCAATTTTAATTTAGCTAAGACATTTAAATAGAATGTTATATCGTGTGAAACAAAGTTTTGACTCGGTTTCGGCTAGATCGCGGGAAATAATGTCGGAGTCCAAAAAAATATGAATTTCAAAAAATATAAAATTAACGGGACGCGTCAGAAATTTTTATGAAGCCCAAAACGTTCAACGGTCGCGCGGTCAAACGTTGACGCGCGAATTGACGAGCAATAAAAATTATAAAAATATCTCAAAATTATTCGTAATAAAATACGAAAATATTTATTTTCGACAATTAAAATTTTTCGTGTCGGCGTTCAATCATGGAAACTCATAAAATAATAATTATGATGCCGAATTCGCGATTTTCGTACGCGTCGTAAAACTCGGGTTGTTACAATAACTAACTCTTTGCAAGAAAAACTAAATGATACGATTTATGAAAACGCCGCTAAGAGCCCAGTTACATACCAAGTTTTCTGAACACCATAATGCTGTGAAAAGTATGAGTGTGAATACTAAGTTTGCAAAACCATCTATCTTGGGAAAACCACCTTCATCCTCAGGAAGAAAACTTTATTCTGTCACCACATTTCCAAAACCAGTCACTTCACACTCGGTACCAAAAACTCTAGTATCAAAAGTTGTGAATAACGCGAAAGTGATTGCCCCAGGAATGTTTAAGATTAATCCTACCATGAACTCTAGGGTAGATAATTTTGTGCCTAACAAACATGTAAAAGCAAGCGTTAGGACAAAACCGATCATTGTTTCACAACCTCATGTCATCACTAAGAAAGATGTGGATTCCAGTTATAAAAACATACGTCATCTGCATGTAATAACATTAATGTTGTTGTTCAAAATGATAAATCTGAAGTTGTTTGTGCTACTTGTAAGCAATGTTTGATTACTGCTACTCATGATGAATGTGTATTTAAGTATGTAAATGGCATGAATTCTAGCAAGAAAAACCAAAGTGCTAATGTTTCAAAACGTGCAAATCAAAAGAAACATAAGCCAAATGTCAAGAAATTAAAGAAGTTAGGTTCCGAAGAAAGACTTGCTTCAGCTAGGCCTAGCAAACCTAGAACTTGCCTTAGGTGGTTACCAACTGAAAGAATTTTTGACCTTCGTGGAAAAATAACTGCATCCAGTAACACTGAGAGTGAGTCTGACATATTCGTGTGTGATAATGCAAGTGGTTCTAACCCCCAGGAACCTACAAGCAAAGGGTTTCCAAATTCTACTTCTTTTCTTAGCAGGTTTACGAGACTCCGAAGACAGACTACATGTATCCACCCGCTTGTTGTTCTCTAATGAGTCTAGGAATGGCTTATGTAAATTTTAGTGCATAACCCGAGCTTCAAGGAATGACTTGTGTATACATCAGTGCACTACTCGGTTTTCAAATAAAAGGGTAGTGTACGCTTCAGTGCGTTTTACCTTTAAAAAAAGAGAAATCTTCTCCGTCTGGAGCATTTTTTTCAAAAATTTTCTTGCGTGGACATACGACTTCTAAGTAAATGTCAGCTTAGGACTCGTTCTTCAAATTTAAAGGAAAGTGTGAACTCATGTACATTTATCCTCTCAACGAGAAGATAACGACTTCTCGGACTTGAGCTGACATAAAACGTTAATTCAAAGACATTCAAAGTCTTTAGAGCTCAAGTATCATTGGTTTTCAAAACAGTTGAACACAATTTTTAAAGAATTTCTTAAAAGATTTTTCAAAATCTTTCAAAATTATGTGTTCAATACTCCCTGCTCGTGACACATTCAAAATTTGAATCATTTTTTTATAAGTGGATCAATTTTTGAGGGGAAGCCTTTAAAACCAAGTCTTAATGCTTTTAGACACATTCTCTCATATATTCTTTCTGTGTCTAAAACATTTCAAAATTGTACATATTTATTAGAAAAGCAAAATATAAAATTATAAAAGCAAAATACAAAATCGAAAAAATTTCAAAAATACCAAAAATAATCTTCTCTGACATGTCTCTCGACAATCGATAACATTTACGCACCTAGAAATGTTGATCAATATGGACACGCGTGTATAAATGAAGTTCGAGCGAGAGTTTCAAAAGTTTTCAAAACATGTCTCTTCAAATTTTCTCAATGACTTCTAAGTAAATGTCAGCTTATGACTCAGTCTCTAAAAAAAGGAAAATGTTCATCTATATATATTATTCCTCAACAACGGGAAGTTCATATCTTCTCGGTCTTAAGCAATGCCATATGAACATTTAAAGTCTTGAATGCTCAAGAGAATACTAAGGAAATTAATAATTAATAAGACAAATTCAACATCATTTTCCTGTTGAGCACATTTTTTCAAGATATTTTCAAAATAAATATTCAAAATCTTTCAAAATTATGTGCTCAACAAACTCACGCTTTAAGTTTTTCACTCTAATCTATTTTTAAAGGGGAGCATAAATTTCATAAATTAAAAATTATCTACAAGTGGTTCACTTAGCATGCAACATTGTTTTTCCCATGATCGCTCATTCTGCAAGTGGATCAACGTACATTAACTTGTATTTTAATTCACTTATTAAATCAAAAATTGTCACCACATATGCAATTTTTCAAAGGGAGAATAGTGATTAAAATGTGATTAATAAGGCTTAATATGGATAAGATCTCTTGATTATAAGTGTTTTCTCGACCTCGCATGTGCAGAACTCTTTCATAATATGATGCATATGTGTAGGGGAGCTTTTTGGTGATATAGAAAACTCTCAATATGTAATAAATGATTTCTCGAACACGTTGATTGCTTTTTCAATGGTTTTATGGCTTCTATGGAAATACCCAAGACCGACCAACTATTGTGATTTATGGAGATATAAGGCGGTTAAGGTTAGGTATTTTGTTTCATGATCCAGCCAGAACCGGAGGGATCTACCCAGGGACACTCCATTAGATAGAATAGAAGTCCTTAGGTATGATTGAAAAAAGGAGTAAAGTGAGATTGGGAAGAATGTTATCCAAGGCATGAGTTATCACCGGAACAAACCCAACATGGTGATAATAAGGACGCGTTGGAATAACATTGAAGGGGTTGAAGAATGAAAAAGAATTGCAAGGATAAAGGGTGTAAAGAAAGAAGCCCTCCATACAACCTTAGGCAGAAATTGGGTCAATGCATAATCTATCGGATTTCACAATGATGATTCTGGTATTGAAGACAAGTCATCATGGACCCAGTGATGCAATGCACAACCCTCCAAGCTACTCAGGCTTCTCTCAAAAGAAGTTTGTTTCATTTTTATAGTGTATTTACAATGCATTTTAGCAACATTTGAGAAATTCCTACTCGTGAGAAGTTTTGAATGAAAATTTATTTGGGGGTTTTAGCAAAACTGAGTTTCATGAATCAATTGCTCCTAATTATGCAAAATTGACATCTACCGGAATCATAATATTTATACATTGTAATATCCTAGTCCTAATTATTTGAAAAACAACAAATAAGTCAAAATCCCTAAATTTTGGTTTTGTACAAAACTAGAACCCTAAACTCAAAATCAAGAGGAAATTAAGATGAAATCACTTACAATTGTTGTTGGTTATGAGATGAAATGTGTTAATCTTCAAGATTTTTGCTTAATTTAGTGAGGGCATGATGAATTGAGAGGGTTTTGAAGTGGTTGTGTCGTGGCTTATTTTTGGGTAAGGAATAAGTGGTCCAACTTTTTCAAACTTGGGTAGTTATCTCGCTGACACTGATGGACGGATCTTTCGTTATCAAAGACGAATCCGAGAGGATAGGATCCGTAGATCCGTGTAAGCCCCAAAATTAGATAGTGCGATAATATTATATATGTTATAAAGGTTCTTGGTTTAGATTTTCGGTTATGACGTCTAACTCTTGCTTACCGAGTTGGAATACTCATGATTTTTCTGATGAAAAATCTTAAATTGTCAAACCTACTTAGAGTGTGTTAAGTTAGCATGTATAAATTGAACATAGATAAGAACACAATCATTTGAACACTTAGACTCAACAAAACATCTTCAATACAAGTGTGAGTTGCAATTCTATGAATATTCTTATCGTCTTGGGGTCTATTTCGTGATTTCATGTAATAACCAAGGATGGTTAAACATGTAGATGCGGCGAATATCTATGGTCATTTTATTAATATTTTCATGATCTAGATAAATTAGAATCTCGATTTCATGTTCATGCTTGAAATTTGCAATTGGATTTAATAGTGAGATTAATTATCGGTTGAATAATAATCAACTTCATATTCGAAATCCGCTTACGTTCACGTATTGAAAGTAGAAAAAATATAGATTTAGGTAATATGTTCTATTATTCCTAAGCCTAATCTTAGATAATTAAAGTGTTCGCGTTTTAAAGGTTTAGTTAAGATGTAAACTATATTATCTTCGGACACAACCTTCTCAATAAAAATGTTTCCTTTTTCAACGTTGTCGATTTTATGTGTTTGGTACGATAATGTTAGACGGGTTCTTACTTAAGTCGATGGCGCCTTTGTTGTCGCACATGATCAGAATATCGTCGAGTCGAATGTCATAGTCGATGAGAGCTTGTTTCATCAACAGTGCTTGTTAACATGCTTTTACGGCGGACACGTATTCTGCTTGATATCAAGGGTTTTTTGTTTCTTAGAGAACCAAGATGTTAGACAATATCCCATGAACGTACAAACGCCACTAGTGCTCTTACAATTGACGTAGTCTCCCGCGTGGTCAGATTCGGCGTATACTATAGTTTCTAAACCGGTACCTTTGGGATACCAAAGTCCTAAGTGGGTCGTACCTCTAATATATCTAAAAACACACTTAACGACTTCTAAGTGGGATGTTTTCATATTTTCTTGAAAACGAGCACATAAGCTAAGACTAAACATAACATCGGGTCTACTTGCAGTTTAATAGAGTAAACTACCAATCATACATCAATATTGGGTGTTATCCATGGATTTGCCTTCATCGTCCTTGGTTAGCTTAGTCTTCGTAGACATCGGAGTCTTGATTGACTTAGAATTTTCTAACCCAAACTTCTTTAGCATCTCCTTGATGTACTTGGATTGGTTGAAAAAGATGTCATCTTCCATTTGTTTTATTTAAAGACCCAAGAAGAAGTTCAACTCGCCCATCATACTCATTTCAAACTCGTCATTCATGATTTTGGCAAAATCATCACGTAATTCCTGACAAGTTGATCATAATATAATGTCGTCGGCATATATTTGAACAATGATAAGATGTGTTTTTCTTTTCTTAGTAAAAAATGTGTTATCGACCATTTCCATGAAATATTCATGTTTTAGCAAAAATTCTTTTAGTCTATCATACCAAGCCTTATGAGCTTGCTTAAGACCATACAAATCCTTTGTAAGCTTGTAAATGTGATTGTGTTTTTCAAAATCAATAAAACCTGAAGGTTGAGCAACATGCACCTCTTTGTTTATAAAACCATTTAGAACATCACTTTTGACATCCATTTGATATAATTTAAAATCATTTGCACAAGCATGAGCAAGAAGTATTTGGATAGATTCTAATTTAGCTACCGAAGCATATGTTTCATCGTAATCTATACCTTCTTATTGATTGTAACCTTGTGCCACTAGCATAGCCTTGTTCCTAGACACAATTCCATTTTCGTCTAACTTATTCCTAAATACCCATTTTAGTTCTTATGATTGATTGATTCTTAGGCAGAGGAACTAAATCCCAAACTTCATTTGCTACGAATTGATTTAATTCCTCTTGTATAGCTACTACCCAACTTTCATCTTTCAATGCATCATTGACATTCTTTGGTTTTATGGTTGAGATGAAACAGAAGAAATTACTTTTGTTTTAGGCTTGTGATCTTAATTTTCTTTCATTTAATCTTCCTATGACTTTATCTAATGGGTGATTTTTGGATTCCTTAATGTTAACGACTACGTCATCTTCAAGTGTTTCATTTTCTATGTTGTTGTCTAAGTCGACTTGGTTTTTAACAAATTGCTCTTCACCAACATCATCATCTACCAAGGGTGACAATTTGGTAGGAGAACTTTCATCAAAAGTCACGTTGAGTGACTCCTCAACTTTCTTGGTGTGTTTGTTCAAGATGATGTAAGCTTTGTTATTTTTAGAATATCATAGGAATACACATTCGTAAGACTTTGGGTCAAACTTGGTAAGATGGTCTTTTGTGTTTAGTATGAAGCACTTGCTTCCAAACACATTAAAATATTCTAGAGTGGGTTTTCTACCTTTATAAATTTCATAAGGGGTTTTTCCTAAGATGGGTCGAATAAAATTCTATTAAGAATGTAGACGTTTCTTGTAGTGTACTGATGCGGTCGTCGTTAGACTTCAACAAGAAGTTTTACAACTCCCTAGGCAGAGCACCTAATCGTTGTAGTAGTAATATAGGCAAGACTCGGGAGGTTGTTATCATTCACTCGAGGAATAGGTTGGGAAGGCTTGATTACGGTCTAGCAGAATTCTAAGGGTTGAGGGAAGATTCTTTTTGTATTTTTATATTTTATGGAAAGCAAGTAAATCATATAATTAGAGAGGCTGGTTTGGTTTTAGCTTTTAAACTAAACAATAATCTACGATACTGGTGATAACAATATAATAAAAGATTGTGTTTATTTAATCATGTTTTACTCCCTAGATTGCTTCTCCTAGTGTTGTTGCCTTGTCACACTTGTGATGATCTGTGCAATTATTTCCTAAGTCATGAACGAATTGCACGAACCCGTCGTCTACTTAGTATTTCGTTAGAGCAACACACAAGTAAGGTAGTATGAAGACTATTACAAAGCCCCTAAGGGTACACTAAGTGCATGTGAAATATATTAAGAGTGGATCAGCCATATTAGGGGGTAAGGTAGTATGAAGACTGTTACCCGATGGTATCCTTTCTACACAGTTATGTTTTCCTAGACATATCAACAGCGATACAGAGAAAAGCTGGTTTTCTAAGACCTAACATGCACATCCATCATAAGAATCAACACCACTAAGATCTACATTATAGGTTTCATACAATCATAAATAAACACAATAGGAGGTTTAGCCAAGCATGTTATAGATAAAGCAAGAACATAGATGAATCAAACAACACATAGACATATTCAATGATTAATTAAACCTTACTTGATTAAAACATGAGTTGGAGGAAGTACAATAGGGTTTTTAGGCCCTAAAATCATCCCTAACAGCTGCTAAACGAACTAGGGTTCGTACCCTCTTTTTATTCTAAAGTTACACACTTAAAACCCTAAATTCGGATTTGTATATATAGGAAAAACAATGTGACGGCGTCGCGTTTTAGTCATGACGCCATCATGAAAGAGAATATTCTAGATAATTGGCCGGGTCGTGATCTCTGACGCCGTCGTGGAATCTGTGACGCCGTCGTGGTAGGCGTTGTGACGACGTCACGTGGAAACTATGACACCGTCTCTAGCTGCTAAGAACATAATCTTGAGAGATGTTTTTGTAGGTCTGTAGTCTTGTCCGTTTCTTCTCTAAATGAGCCCAAGTCACGTGTATTTCCTCTAAATGCCTTCGAAATGCAAAATGCCTGAAAAGGAATGATTAAGTACCTATTTTGGGCATAAACACATGATTTAGGGGGTTAAACGACCCCGAAAAAGTGTATAAAATGACACCTCATCAAATACCCCTACACTTGGGATTTTCTTGTCCTCAAGCAAATGGGCTTTTCTACCTAGACAATAACAATATGAGGGGTCATTTTACCTACTCTTTAAAAGTATTTTAGAGCACAACCTTCTAGACCTTGTAATTAACAGCACGGAAAGTATACACTAGCACCTCAGATAAGTGTTTGGGATTCTCTCTTTCACTCGGGTGTATAATAAATTATAACATAATGGGAAAATGGAAAATAAACACTCATTACCTGTCATAGCATATAAATTACCATAAGCTTGGTAAATGATCAAACCTCCACTGCTTGGTGCAAGCATTATTCAATAGTATCTAAGAGGTCTTTTAAAGGGTTATGGGGTATAGGTGTAAGATAACATATAATGGAAACGAAAACGGATGGGATACATTTGGGTGGCTTTGGGTGAATTTGGAGTAGAAGGGTTAGCTAATTATTTACACGAATACACTTTGGTATTGTTACTAAGCCAAGACTCGGACGAAGATATATAAACTCTACACAACTCTACATCAATCTCTTTCTTTTTCTTTTCTCAATTTTTTTATTAACATAATACATCACATGGGGTTTATAATGCGTACCCCTACACTTAAGCTTTTACATGCTTAATATTTACAATCTAACTAATGACACGATTTGAGGTGGATCAAAATAACATGAAGATCATTTGAAAAATATATGGGGGTATTGACTTAACTTTTCTTTCCTATTCTTCCGCGAAATAAATACTAGCATTAATCCCAATCGTCCCAAAACTGTATTTACAAGGATAAGGACTTAGCAACCGTGTACTCAAATAATTAACTTGGGTTAAAACATAATAATGTACTAAAAATGAGTACATAAAAGGTAGGCTAAGGCTTTTTGGGTATAACGATTGGTTTAAGGGTGACAATGTTCTTCATTAATAATCTGGAATCCACCAGAAGATTATGAGAACCGTGAAAAAGGATAGGCTCGGAGGGTTGTACTAGGGGTATCCTGCACTAATGATGAGTGCATGGCAAGGGTGTGGGATAGCTATATGATCGGTGTGACCATCATAACAATTACAGGTTTAAAACATGGGTTAATCCTAATGCCTCTTATCAAGCAAATCCTAATAGTTACTATACGGTCTCGGGATGCATCACAATAACAAATTCTAGAATTTAATACGCTATCGGTACACTCATATAATTTAATACCGATCTCAATGCTCCAGAAAAGGCGACGAAGACCACACGTATACATCCGTAACGACGGAATAGACACATGTGACTGCTCACTCCTTAACTCGATAAAGCTAAAGGTATAAACTATCTTGGGGATCAATAATAGATACCCGAATTCCTAAAGATCTAAAGGCGAACCTCACATTTTGGGGTGGAATTCTAAGGGTTATTGTGCTAGTCATATAAATTTATATCCATGAGACGCTATTAATACTCGGTTTTCGTCGGTATGTGTCATAAAAAATTTAAATTTGGGTAAAAATTACCTCTTATGCTATGTTTTGATATATTACCAATCATTTTAAGGACAAAGCAAATGGCAAATGAAAGAATAGTTTCTAAGGCTTATTTTCCCCCTACACTTAAGTTGAACATTGTCCCCAATGTTCTATAAAGGTACCCGTAAAAACAAATAAAGGGAAAAGAAAACAAGGAAAAGAAACTAGTACTCCCCTGGTTTGCCCAATAATAGAGAGAAACATGGTGATAATGGTTAAATGACCCCTGATCATCAAATGAAACTTCCTAAGAAACTTCCAAGCTTTTATCATCAATATAAACCCTGTAATCAAGATAAGAAACTACACCAAGCATAAAATGTGCGATATAATAATATACAATTATGAAATTAGGGTTTGACTCGATAAAGCAGTAAAGATAGGATGAGAGAATTGTCAAACTCATTGGGTTTTGCAGGTTTATAACAGAAGAATACATATTTTAAATGTTATGCAAGTTTTATTTTCAAAAATAATTAAAAACTTTAAGTTTTTTGGACCTGGGCGTTTGACGTCGTCAGGGTTTTCGTGACCTCGTCACAGGTGTCGTGGTGACGGCGTCGCGTGTAAATCATGACGCCGTATCCACGTTATGTGAAAACAAAATTTTTGTTTTTGAAGAAAAACTTTCTGCACTTGATTCCATAAGTTAATTCCTGTACAAATGGCTGCATAAAACCTGAGATTTGACAATTTACTCATATGACTCAAAACTAACACGAATTAATCTAAACAATTCATTTAACATGCTTGAACTTGGCTCAAAAGCCAGATAAATTCCCCTACACTTATTATTTTCAAAATACCTTTGATTGAAATTAAGACGAGGTTAAAGACAAACAAAGCATGATTACAAGATAGTTCAAACATAATAAAACAAAAACATAAAGAATTAAAACACACATGACATTCCTAATTACGGGAAAAGTAAATTGGGTTGCCTCCCAAAAAGCGTTTTTCTTTATTTACGAGTCTTGTAGCTAGACTCGAAGTCACACGTCCTTACATGACTTATCCTTTATCATCCATTCATCCTTTTACTTTAACGGGAGCGGGGTGTTTACTTTTGAAGTTGTTGCTCCTCCATTGGTTGAACTTCATCTCCTTCTCAAGGTGGAGTTTTATCCTTTCTTCCCATTTTAGAACTAGCCTATTTACAGTCATGACAGGGGCTATAGGTTCTATGTCGTTCTTAACTCCTTTCTCGATCTTACAGGAGGATTCGAGTATCCTATGGAAACTTATCTTACTCTTTCCAGATCTTAGAGTTATGGTGCCTTTATCAAACTTAATTACGGCTTTAGCCGTTGTCAAGAATGGTGTCCCTAAGATGAAAGGCCTCTTTTCGTTTTCTTTGATATCTAAAATCACAAAATCTACAAGATATACATGTTCAGCGACCTCAGCTAATACGTCCTCAGCAATTCCAAATGGTAAATGTACGAGTGGCTAGCTAGTGAGAGTCTAATGTCTGTCTCAACGGGCCTCTTGTCGGTTAGTTTCATATAGGTGGTGTAGGGCATGACGTTCACGTCGGATCCTTGGTCAACTAGGACGTTTATGCCTTTTTGGCCTCCTATGTTACAAGGTATTTCGAAGTTTCCTCTGATGTCTTCCTTCCTTGTTATCCTTTTTCTAAGGATTGCTTCGTAAACCGGCCCCTTAGGTGATATGGTTATAGGTTTTCCTTTTTGTTTTCCCAGCTCGGGCTCTTGATAGGGAGTCATTGAACCTATGATTATCGACAAGCCCTTCTATCAGTTTCTTATTTTGATGGGTTCGCATTCAGCTTCGTTATTTATTTCGACTTCCTTCACTGGTATTTTTATTTCGGTAGGCATTTCAGTGTTGTCGAGTATCTCATTCGTCTCGTCATTCCTTTCACCCTCTCCTCTTGCTAGAGAGATAGAGTTTACGTTCTTGGTGACGCAGAATTTGGCTTCCCCCCTTACCAATACCTTTTTAGGGGCTCTGCTGGTCATGAGTTCCTTGAGAAGTTTGAACATTTCAGTCATTTTATCGTTGATCTCCTCGCTTTGCTTAAAAATGGCGTTCTCAAATCTTTCCATTCTTTCGGCGTGTGCTACCATGTAGTCCCTTACTCGAGCCTCAAAAGTAGTTCCTAATGCTTGGGGTTGAGGGCTTGGACCTATACGTTCACGAAAAGCAAAGGAATTCAGTTTGTGTGGCTCGTTATGGTCATGCAGGCGAGGGTTGGAATAGACTGCATTGACATAAGCTTGAGGGGTATGTGCTGAGCTCGATGTGGGCGTCGGTCGTGACCCTTTTAGTAAGAAGTTAATCTGGTCTTCGAGCTTGAGAAGTCTCCGGTCAGGTCTTTTCGGGACGCCTTGAGGTGTAGAAATGGCCTTGACCGGTTTGACGAATTCTTTTGTTTCATCCCAACTTTCATGGTCGTAGAGGGCGAGGTTCTCAATGATTTCCCAAGATTCGTCGGTGTTCTTATTGTGGAGTTTGCCGCCGACGGCGCAGTCAATCTCGCACTTAAGATGAAAGGAGACATGATCATAAAAAATTTAGATTTGAAGCCAACGATCGATGCCGTGATGAGGGACTTTTTGGAGTAAGTCCTTGAAACGAGTCCATGCTTCGGATAGAGATTCTCCATGATGTTGTTGGAACATCAGGATATCATTGCGGAGTTTTGAGGTCCTTCTTGGTGGAAAGACTTAAGCAAGGAATCGGGTAGTAAGATCCTCCCATGTGGTGATGGATCCTGCTGGAAGACGTTCAAGCCAATTGCTAGCTTAATCGCGAAGGGAGAATTGAAATAAACGTAGGCGCGTTCTTTCCCTATTTTCACCATCGAGGTTAAGTGAGTCCATAAGTTTATGGAAATCCTTGAGGTGTTGGTTTGGATCCTCGGACCGAAGTCCGTGAAATGAGCGTCCGTTTTGCACCAACCGGATGATGTCAGATCGAAAAAGTACCACGTTGTTCCCTACGGGGAGGTCGATGGTATTCCTGTAGCCCTCGTGGCTAGATTTGGAGTGGTCTCCTAGAGTACAGATAGGAATCTCGTCTCCCATGGTGGTTGACGAGAATGGGTTACGAAACAGATAACACAAAGAAAAGATAGACTACAAGAAAGCTAATATACGGAAATTAAATCTTACTTGAAAGGATTCAAGCAAGTAGAACTAAGATAAACTATGATCAAAACCTAACTATTCCCCAGGCAGCGGCGCCAAAAACTTGATGCGGTCGTCGTTAGACTTCTACATGAAGTTTTACAACTCCCAAGGCAGAGCACCTAATCATTGTAGTAGTAGTATAGGCAAGACTCGGGGGGGTTGTTATCATTCACTCGAGGAATAGGTTGCGAAGGCTTGATCACGGTCTAACAGAATTCTAAAGGTTAAAGGAAGATTATTTTTGTATTTTTATATTTTATGGAAAGCAAGTAAATCATATAATTGGAGAGGTGGTTGGTTTTAGCTATTAAACTAAATAATAATCTACGCTACTGGTGATAACAATATAATAAAAGATTGTGTTTATTTAATCATGTATTACTCCCTAGAATGCTTCTCCTAGTGTTGTTGCTTTGTCACACTTGTGATGATCTGTGTAATTATTTCCTAAGTCATGAACGAATTACATGAACCCGCCGTCTACTTAGTATTCCGTTAGAGCAACGCACAAGTAAGGTAGTATGAAGACTATTACAAGGCCCCTAAGGGTATACTAAGTGCATGTGAAATATATTAAAAGTGGATCAACCATATTAGGGGGCAAGGTAGTATGAAGACTGTTACCCGATGGTATCCTTTCTACACAATCATGTTTTCCTAGACATATCAATAGCGATACAGACAAAAGCTGGTTTTCTAAGACCTAACATGCACATCCATTACAAGAAGCAACACCACTAAGATCTACATTCTAGGTTTCATACAATCATAAATAAACACAATAGGAGGTTTAGCCAAGCATGTTAAAGATAAAGCAAGAACATAGATGAATCAAACAACACATAGACATATTTAAATATTTAATAAACCTTACTTGATTAAAACACAAAAAAAGAAAAGGGTAAGAAAAAACCTCCACTCTTTAGCGGCAGTCCAAAGGGTATTAAAGGCCCTAACTACTCCCCAACAAGCATCAAAATGAACTAGGGTATCGTACATTCTTATTAAATTAAAAGATTACACACATAAAACCCATAAAATAGCTGTATTGAACTATATAGGAACCTGTCACTAAGACGCGTCCTTTATAAACGTGATCGCCTGACATGAAATTTAGAATATTCCTAGATAATGGTTGGTCGTGAGCTCAGACGCCGTCGAGGAATATTAAGAATGCCAACCTGTGGACCCTACGTTATTGATGCTCCACGTTGTATCTGTGACACCGTCTCCAGCCTTTGTAGAGAAATATTATTGATCAATTGTTGTGTGTAGCCGTAGACTATCCGTTTCTTCTCCAAATGATGCCCTAGTCACAGTGTAATTCTTCCAAACGCCTTCCAAATGCAAATTACCTGAAAAGGAATGATTAAGTACCTATTTTGGGCATAAACACACGATTTAGGGGGTTAGACGACCCCGAAAAAGTGTATAAAATGACACCTCATCAAATATCCAATTAACTAGTTAAGCCTGAAGCGTATCCTAGACACAGATTTAGCAGGACAATATTAGTATCCAATGATACTAGATGAATAAATCACTATATGGAGAGTCTATCCCAGACTCTATGATTACTTGGGTCCGTATCAACTAGAGTCCAGTTTGCAATGATAGGTCGCATACAAAGCACGTAAACAAAGTTAAGAATATAAACATAAACAAGCATTCAACGATAAATCAAGAAATCGAGATAAACAATACCAAACATTTAGATCTTCATAATAATGGCTAATACCCGAAGGTATTAGCCTTCAAACGTTATAATAAATACAAGATCAATTATTTAGCTAAGGTAAACTAACCGAGTTAACAAATGATACTAAAAACTAAATGATTACAAAAGTATAATGGAAATTACACGGTGACTTACCCCTAGTGGAATTGATAACGATTGCTTGACCTCTTCTTGCTCTTTTATTCCTCATCAGAAATCGACTTTTATGTTTAGGTATCGAGAATATGATTTAGCACACTTAAAACTCGTTTTTAATTTTTTAATTTATGTTTTCTGGAAGTAGGTTCGATACGGCGTATCCAAGGAGTTGGATACGGTGTATTGGAGTTTCTTGGAGTAGGGACCACGTTTGATATCTTCAGGAATATTCACATACTATATCTTTAATACGGCGTATTGACTTCTTCTGGATACGGCGTATTGCTCTTCATTCCTTTGTGGTCATTGGTGAGTACAGGCACTGATACGCCGTATCTTCCTTGATGGATACAGCGTATTGGTCTTCATTCCTTTGTGGTCATTGGTGAGTACAGGCACTGATACGCCGTATCTTCCTTGATGGATACAGCGTATTGGTCTTCAGAATAGTAATCTTCAAAATATCTTCATTTTGATTTAAGCTCCAAAATGCGCGCCTTTTGCTAACTTTCACCAAGTACTCCATAATTACTGCAATTCTCAAATATAAATGATTAAGTAACAATTCTTAGCAATAATTGTACAAAATGGGATAAATGATGCTATAAAATAGACGTTATTTGATGTCATCAAATATCCCCCCCCACTTGAATCCTACTTGTCCTCAAGTAGCCTTTAGAAGTTTATAAAAATGTATCCCTAAGGATATTTTCCGTTAAAGCATTTATTCGATCATTTACAAGTACACAACCAAACACCTCACTAAATAGGAAGATGAAAACACTCAAATCACTCAACTAATCCATGTGGTAACATGTAACTAATTCGCTCAATTGCTTGGTCGTGATGAGTATTCTATCATAAGCTTGGCAAGGATACACATCTCCACCACTAAATCTAAGGAGTAACAAGTTTATAAAGGTAAATATGGGTTTTTGTATGCAAAGGATTACGGTTTGATCATTCTACAATCTTTCACTAAAAGTACCACTCTAACAGGGCAGCTGAAGCACTCATACATAGCCGTAACGACGGAATAGACATGTGTGTTCGATCACATCCCCATTCGAATTTAACCAACGGTTAGGATGAAGAATGATATAGGGTAGGAACCTTTTAACTTTCACCAAAAGTCGTAAACCAACGAGGCAGCTGAGACATGCATACATGGCCGTAACCACAGAATAGACCTGCACGCTCGATCAAATCCTCATTCACGTAAAACCAGCGGCTAATCATCAGGTAAGAGGAAAGTAAATTGTTGTTAAATAAAAATCAAGAAACAAATAGATTAAGCCTAAAGTACAAGTTGCTAAACACTTTTTCCCGACCGTTACCATGATAAAGACACGACTATTTACAACCTCTTGATCATTGATAAAAAAACAACCTAAGTTGGCGTTCCCGTAACGTTCAACTTCCCAAGCATCCTATAACTTTTACATACTCTACAAGGTAAGTGGCAATATCTTCCACTTTATACAATACTCTACATCGTTGATTTTTGTTACGTATCAACGAATAATCGATCCTTCGTGTAATTCCTTCGGTAGTTGTGAAACGATTATCTTCAAACTTTCCTTTCTCTTTTTTGTTGCTGTTTTTTCCTAATTTTTTGTTTTTTTTAAACATCTAACTATGAAACTCGGAGTAGTTTCTCCATCTTCACGATCATAATAATTTCGGATAATTTCTTCGATAGTTTCTTCATTCTTCGGACTCACCATTAATTGTGATGGTAGTAAAATCACATGAGTTTTGACTACGATATACATTCCCATTTGCAATGTGCAAATTTCTAACCGCACCAAAGATAGAAAATGACACAAGACTCGGGAAATACAAACTTTACACTTTAAGCAACTAGCAACTGTAAATTAAACTTAATCTAACAGGGTAGGTTAAGGTGTAAGGGTGTAACGAAACAAATAGTTGGTGTAATTCCTAAAGGATTGGCTCTACGAGTTGTTCTAGTGGATCATCACTCTAAAGATGAGAGTGGAAAGGGGTTTAAACTGGAGGTTAACTAACCGGTGTAGTTAGTTAATAAACAACATGTAAAGGCGATTTGGGTGTAATCCTAAAATTTACCAATTTAAAAAAGTTACTCCAATTAAATCCATAATACTCATCACTGTGGTCTCGAGTGATATACCAAGCCAAGTTTTAAAGTCTACAATATCACCGACATACTCATATTTCATATAATTTAGGTAAACATTTAGAAACGGAAGGCTGAATTCTCACAATATCTAATCAAGGATTATTGTGTGCGGGTTATGTAACATGTAATTTCACAAAAGTATGTTTGAAATTTTTTTAAATTTGAGCATAATTTAAGCATTTTAGTGTGAAAAATAGGACAAGTAAACATTCTAATTCTATCCCTCCACTTGAATTATACAACGTCCTCGTTGTATATATAAAACATTAAATACGAGAATTTAAAAAGAATTAGAATGAGAAACTCCCCTGATATTTGCTCGGTAGATTCTCCAAGTTGCGTTTATGAGCAAGATTGTGTGCTGGAAAAGCGTCTGAATCCTAGCACGAACAGCACACACATAGAATTCCAGAAAATATGCATTCCACCAACTTCGTTGATATTTCTTTCACGAGGTCCTGTATTAAACATAGGAAAAACATGTGCATTCCTATCTTGGTACCTACGGTTAATTTAAACTAAACTAAACAAACTAAATACGAGTCAGTTTGATGGACACACGGCATATCAAATTAATGAATACGCCGTATTCCAGAACTAACAATAATGTTTTTAAAGTGCATAAAAAGTAAAGACTGATAACGTCCAGACAATCAATACGCCGTATGGTATGGGGCGGATACGCCGTATTGATGTCTGGGAAGACAGACTCGATAAAATTAAATAACAATCCGGGTTGTCTCCCGGGAAGCACTTTGTTTATACAAAGTCTTATTAGACTTTTCTTCATCCCCCCCGCTTCCTTTCACGTGTAATCATCTCTCATGCACTTGGTGTAGATATCCTGCTTGGTTCCGTAACATATTCATGAACATGGTGCTGAACTTACTGCCAGGCTTGATTCTATCATACACAAACAAATCAAAACGTCATAACCATGGGGGGGGGAAAAAACCAAAAATTTAATAAAAATGCCCCCCAAAAAATATGAGAACCAGTTTAATAGTTAGATACATCATGATATGAATAATAATAAATGTACAAATAGATACAAACGAAAGATAAGGATATGAGAGGATCATGGGTCTGGCTGCTGTGGGTCTGCTGTGCTGCGGAGGTGCTGGCCTCGCCAGTCCTCTGCCTGGTGTAAAATTCTCTAGAATGCTGCAGGTGAGCTCCCTCGGAAAGTCCCATCGAATGCCTGGTATTCAGCCCACTAGCATCCATCAACTGTGCCATAACATGAAAATCATCACCTATGTTGGAGAATCTCCCCTGATCGATCATCGATCTCTCTACAAGTCCACGTAAGGTCCCGACATCTCTACGCAGTCCCTGTACCTCCTCCTCTAGTCTCCCTAATCTCTGAGGCATAGTCCTAGCAGTGGCTGGAGGTGGTGGGGTAGGCTGCTGAGGTGCTTCATGGGTGCAGAATAACCTGGTCACCCTCATCAACAGCAGGAACATCCTCAACGACTGCAGGGGCAACAACCGCAGCATTGGGCTACCTCTCTGGTCCCATAGACACCCAGGCCCACGTATCATCAACCTCCATATAGATTTGAAACCTCACCATCTCACCCATATCGATAATCAAAAGCTCAGGGGCAATAACCGTTAATCCTCCAAGTATCTCTGCAGTCAGGAGTCCAAAATGCTCAGCCAATCCAGCTACAAACTGCCCCCAGGAAATAAGCCCCCCGCACTTCTTCCCAGCATCAAACCTCCTCAGATAACGATCTAACAATAAAAGGATGTTCCGGATCTAACTCAGCCCTCTTAAATAAAACAAATCAGTCACGGTCACCTTTTCTGGTGCCTGACTCCTCCCAACAATACCGTATGCCATCATACGATGGGAAAGTCTCAACACCGGATCTCTGATCAAATTGTAGGAAGGGGGAGATCCTAAGAAATCTTCATCAATCAAAATATCCCTCTAATAATCATGTAGATCCCCCTTCTAGGGATCATCCTCTCACTCTCACTCCATTTCCTAGCAAAACTGGGGGACTCTATCTCCTCCTCAGTGTGTAATCCTAAGGCCAGAATAAACTACCTCCAGCTCAATCGTCTCCTGGCTCCACCTAACTGAAATTGAATAGTACCAGGAGCATCCAAGTCAAGCAATACCTCACCAAATCTAAGCGTGCTAAGGAACTCCAGAATGAGCTCCCTAACCAGAGGTCCCCTAGTATCAAACAGCCTCCCCCAGGCTCGACTAGTGAATATAACTATATCGGCATCATCACGGTGCTCCATAACCATCCTAGCAAACAAACCATCCCTTATAAGCTCGGGCATCCCCTGAAAATCCACAACTTGTACCTTGTGTATCTCTCGACTATAAATCCTCTCTAACCTCTCCTCGAAGTCAACAACATCCGCATCAGAATACTCAAGACCCTAGTACCTAAGAAATGGGTGTCTCTGCTCACGTGGTGGTAAGGGTGCCATATTTGCAAAATTAATGACAAAAGCACAAAGATTATAGAATTTTTAACCTTCTGTTCTGAGAGTGGATACGGCGTATTCAAAAATGGATACGCCGTATAGGGATCTATATGCTTAATACGCCGTATGGGGGATTAGTCAATACGGCGTATGGGTTTTAAAATTTAGGATCCCATTCTCATCAATACGCCGTATTTAATTTAATGAATACGCCGTATTGGGATTTAAAATTGGGTAAAATTTAGTCAATACGCCGTATCCATGTGAGTGGATACGCCGTATTGATTCTGCATTATGAAAACGAAATGGGGTTCCCCAGTTTACCCATTTTAACCCAATCAAAACTCATAAAGCAACTAACATCTATTCAGGGGAGGGGGTAAAGGAACTTAATCAAGTTCTAAGGCATATCATCTAATCCAAACCCTAACCCTAATTAAATTCGACCAAATCAAATCAAAAAAAAAGAAAAGGTTAAAGTACATTACCGATGGATCGAGATGAAAGAGGAAATGAATACTTGATCGAATCACAAATGATCTCCAAAGATGTCAATAAAAATTTGTGTGTGTGGTAGTGAAAAGTTGTGGTAAAAACTAATTTGGCGTATTGATGGAGTTTTTATACCCAAACTCAATACGCCGTATCGAGGTTTACATAATACGCCGTATTGGCGAATTTTGTTGACTTAGTCAATGCAAGTTAAAGTACAAAATGTTTTGTTCCTCTTCATCATATTCAGACATTGATGTTTCATTATTTAAATCAACTTCATCGACATGTTGAGGGTTTAAAATTGGTTCAGTTAATAAATCTGATTTAGATGTTAGAGCATCATTGTAAATGATGGCCGAAAATTCATTCTTAAAATTTTTAAAGAAGTCTAAATCATCAAAACAACTGATCACAGGCTTAGGTGATGGAAGAGGAGGCATGACTTTTTCATTATCATTTTTCGAATCCGTTTTCAAATCATTAGTAGATTTTTTTATAAGAAAATGAGTTTTTCTCAAAATTTTACCGAAGTATCATCATCGGGTCGAATCGATCAAACGAAATTCAAAAGTTAATTACATTTTAAAAAACTTACCGTGGGTTCACAAGATAGTGTGCTTTTGATGATACCTCGTCATTAAAGGCTATAGCTGGGAATTCAATTTCAACGGATTTGAGTCAGTGTCTAGTCCATCATCGTTTTTTTTTTTTCCAGAACTTACCATACTTTACAGTTTTCCCAGTTAAAACACTTTCCCACGTTTTCGAGCTTTTCTTCACTCGAGCTTGTGTATTCCTCCTAGTAATGTATCGGATCGACCTTCCTGAAATGATCTTTCTATAAAAACTATTAAGTACCAAAACACATTATTACACAAACAGAATAGACAAGCAAGCATTGAATTTAAACATACACTACTCCTAAAGGTAGATTTCATCTAATGTTAAAATTGAAATATAAAATATAAATCAAGATAAATTTTCACTCCTCATCAACGGCGGCAAAACCTTGATGTGGTCGTTGTGTGGTGTATATTTAAGATTTTTCAAGTTTTAAATTTATATTTTGCCGACTAACCAAAAACGCCACCATTTAACGGTAAGTGTATCCTGTCGAGTGGTAGTTTCGTGGTAAGGTAGGTGGTCGAACACTTGAAGCGAGGTTAAAATATCTCAATTTAATTTATATTTGTTATCTAATGGTTTTTGTTAAAATTCCCCCCCCCAACCCCCCCTATAGGTCCCCCCCCCCCCCCCCCCCCCCAAAAAAAAAAACTAAAAAATTTTTTTTCCTTAAAAAAAAAAAACCATGTTAGTCTTAAACAATTCTAATAGGTAAAAAGGGTTTCAGCCTGAGAGACTGCACAAGGTTGGCCGTGACTACCTGCAACCACACAATCAATTCAAGGCACTTTAACCCACGCAAGCTAATTAACAAAAGATAAAAGAGCGGTCGAGCCTTATATAAGAAAACTATATTAACCATTATTAATTCCCCCCCCCAAAAATTTTTAAAAAGGGAAAAAAAAAAAAACGTTGATAAGTATATTTACTACAATGATTTCATATCTTGAGGTGGCAAACATTCATTAAGAACTTAGGGGACTTCTTCCTAAGACCTAGACATATTAATTCTGTCACAATTAAAGCATCCGCATAAAGCATCCTTATTTGCTGATTATAATCTATCTTAGGGATTAAAGCAATGGCGATCTTGTTAAACCCTAATTCATAGAGACTTTACCCACTTACCACTTAATGGCGATTTATACACTAGTAGTCCACTTGTCCAACTATCCAATGGAATTAGAATGTTATTTGTTGAATTATCTAGGTTCACCTTCTAGTCAACACGATCAATAAACCATTGGCAATATCCAATTAACTAGTTAAGCCCGAAGCGTATCCTAGACACAGATTTAGAAGGACAATATTTGGGATCCTATGATTCTAGATGTATAAATCACTATATGGAGAGCTATCCCGGACTCTAGATTACTTGGTCCGTATCACTAAATCCAGTTGAATGATAAGTCTCATACGAAAGCACGTAAACAAGTATAAATTGATAAACATAAACAAGCATACAGCTATAAATCACGAAATCAAGATAAACAATACCAAACGTTCAAATCTTTATAATAATGGCTAATTACCGAAGGAATTAGCCTTCAAACGTCATAATAAATACAAGAGCAATTATTTAGCCAAGGTAAACTAACCGAGTTAATGAATGATACCAAAAACTGACTGATTACTAAAGTATATGGAATTACACGATGTCTCCTATGGAATTAATAATGTTTCTTGACATCTTCTGCTCTTTTTTCCCTCAGAAAATCAACTATTGTGGTATAGGTATCGAGAATATGATTTAGCACACTTAAAACTTTGTTCTTTGAGTTTTTGTATTTATAAGGGTCTGGAAGTGGTTTGATACGGCGTATCCAAGCATTGGATACGGCGTAATGGGGATGTTCTTAGAGTAAGGACCACGTTTTTGATAGCTTCCAGAATATTCACATACGATATCTTGAATATGACGTATATGAGTCCTCTAGATACGGCGGTATTGAGCTTTTTCCTTATGGGTCTTTGGTGAGTGCAGGACCGGATACGCCATAGTCCTCCTTGATGGATACGGCGTATTGGTCTTCAGAATAGTAATATTCAAAATATCTTCATTTAAGCTCCAGAATGCGCGCCTTTTACTAATATTCACCAAGTACTCCATAATTACTGCAATTCTCAAATATAAATGATTAAGTAACAATTCTTTGCAATAACTATACAAAATGGGTTAATAACATGGGATAAATGATGCTATAAAATAGACGTTATTTGACGTCATCATTTACCTTAATCGTTCGTCTATGACATTTGCGTCTGTAATTACAATGGTTATCGGCTAATACCTTTAGGTATTAGCCATGTTTATGAAGATTTAATTGTTTGGCTTTGTTTATATCGATTGCATCTTATTTGCTTATGTGTTGGCTTATGTTTATCAATTTATACTCGCTTATGTGCTTAAGTATGTGACCTATCATTCAACTGGGTCTAGGAATACAAATAAAGAGTTAGCTAGATACCGTGAAGCTCCTCCATACTAAATCTAAATAACTGAATAATAGATCATAAATTAATGTGTTTGTCCTGCCTTTAAGGTTTATGTGAACAATTAGACTAGGGGTGACATAGGATTAACAAATAACGGTTCTGATTCCATAAAGGATGATGGGCAAAGTGGACTAACAGTATATAGAAATGCCGTTAAGTAGTAAGTTAAGTAAAGTCTCCGTGAGCTCAGTCGTCAGTGAGAATCACACTCGCATTAAACTTTTAAGAGATAGACTAAAACCAACCGTGGAATACTTTATGCGGATGTGCCTAATTATGACAGAATTAGCATGTCTAGGCTTTAGGAAGAAGTACCGCCTAAATATAAGGAAGATATCGGATAACAAAAATACAATCATTGCACTAATAAATCAAAAACTGCATTTATCAGTATAATCAAGTTAATATAGTTTTTCCTTTCACCATAGGCTTGAACCGAGGCTTGTACCGCTCCTCTATCTTCTAATTATTTTCTTTTTCACATTAGAATAACGTAAGTAGGTTTATGTCACCAACAAACCGTACCAGTCTCTCAGACTGAAACCCTCCCTTATCCGTTAGAATTAGGATTAACTTAGGTTTAACATAGGTTTAACATAGAATAGAATAACTTAGAACTAAGTTAGATAACTAAAATACTGATAGACGTAAGAATTAAGTTCTCGCTCTTAGTGATCGACACCCTACTTACCAACGAAGCTACAACTGATCAGGTACACTGCCCGTTAGTGTTGTTTTAGGTAAAGTCAAAAGATATAAATAGTAAAACTTGATACATAAATAATACCTACACACAACGACACATCAATATCCCTTAAGATTTTCTTAAAAGAATTGTTGAAGAAGCGAATAACTGGTTTGTTATGCTTTTAGCAGTAATGTTAAAGACCTTGATTTAGAGATAGAGACAGGGGCGGACCCAGAACACTAAATCACCAGGTGCACATAAATTTTTTTATGAATATAAAGTGTTTTTATTAGGGGTGAGCATGAAGCGGTCTCGAGTTGTTTTTGGCTATTAAAACCAAACCCCGAACCAAAAGTTAGGTCTGCTTTTGTCGGTTTTTTGTTTTTTGGGTTTGGTTTTCGGTTCTAGGTTTTTTCATTAAAGGGTCATATGTTCTACAAGTTTGAAATCTCATTCACAAATGGTTACCCCGTGAATTTAGACAAAGTTATTCAGAAGATAAAGATTTTTCAAAGAGGTAAATACGATTATGATGGTATAAGTGTCGTCTCATGGATTCCTGTGGACTAAAGCAAAATTATGAAATGAGACATTTTCGATGATAAATTTTTGTTGCTAATTTAAATAGTTTAGGGGATTTGTAAATAATTAGTTATATGATACATTTAGATATCCAAAATTTGCGTTGACGGTTTTATGTTACACATTTTTTGACCTAAGTTTTATCAATTAAGATATCCGAAATTTTGGATAAAAGTTTTGAGTTCGGATATCTGAAATTTTGGTTTTATTTTAGACCTATTATGGGGCAGTTTGGTTTCTCCGGTTTGGGTTTTCATATAGAACCTAAAACTGAACTAAAACTTTTGTTTTTTAAAAACCAAAACCGTACCATCAGTTTTAGAATTGGTTGATTTTCTTAGGGTGGTTTTTCGGTTTTGTTGCTCTCCCATAGTTTTGTTGGTAAATAATTTTGTTTTTAACATATTAGTGGATTAAGTAATATTTACGTGACACAAAATTTAAGGATCGGGTTCATTTTGAAAAAAGCTGAACTTTTACAAAAAATTACATTACGCGACCAACATCCATCGAGTTCCCGGGAAACCCTAGGTTTGCCCCTGGTTAGAGAGTCCCTATAAGCCATACATACCTGAGTTTGTATTGGATCAGTTCTTTTTCATCAACTCGTCTATTACTCGTATGAATTGAATGGCTGTGTAATACAACTAGCTGGTGCCATTAGTTGGACTAACCTTAAGAGTTTGTGCATTTCATGAGGGTATTTAAATGAGAATTTGATTAAGAATATATTATCTGGGAGTCCTATTTTGGAAAGTTTGAAATTGGAACACTGTGCATGTTTTATTTGGATTGATATAACTTCAAAGAGTGTTAAGAATCTGGTTATTTCTAGATATATAGATCATCAGGATGTTGTAGATGTTTTCTGTAACAACCATGACTTGAGCAGGTTAGTCAGACCATTGGTGTTGACTTATGTACTTGTTGCAATGTATGGTTTATGTGTTTATAGGTGTTTATGTGTGTGTTTATGTGGATTATGTGGGAGTTGGTACTCAATCCATTGAGCGTGATCGTCTCATTGGGATTGGAGTTGTGTTGGATAATTCATTTCGTTCACTTTTGAGTGACGGGGAAATGATTATTGAGATTTGAGCATTTTTGCGTTAATTGTGTAAGTATTAAGTTTGTACGTATTTTATGTGTACGTATTATGTATGTACGTATGTAAATAATAAGATTTAGTGTTAATGGAAAAAGAATGGCATATTGCATGCTATGCTACGTCAATAGTTGGATGGTTTCGTGTTAAGCATTTATGAGGAATGTGGCATTTTAGAAATGAAATAAGTGAGTGAAATATAGAAGTTTGTAGCAAACTTTCTAAAAATAGAAAGTGAATTTGGAAATGGAAGTTATATTTAGAAAGTAGTTTTTAAACAAAATGGTTTACGAAATTAGCTTAGGTTTTTATAAAAACTTAAGGTATTGAAGGTATTAATTAAATAAAATGAAAAAAAAAAAAAAAATTATACATTAATTGAAAAAAACGAATTTCACAAAAAAAAGGAAAAAAAAAGAAGTTTAAGTTGAAAACAAATTCTAATTAAAATAGGATTAGGCTGACAATGCTTATTTAATAAAAGCTAGCCTCATTTTTTTTCCTCCCCTTTTTGTTGTGTCTTTGCTTTTATAATCATTTATGAAATTAGTGATCCTCTATTGTTGACACCATTGTGTTGTGATGATATCCATAATGTTACGCCTTGTGTTTTCGCCTTGGCGGGGTGTGACATTTTCAAAATAAACGTGCCTCATATTTTGTCTCTAACAGTCAAAGAAGTGTTGGTATTACCTAAGGTTGTGTTGATATTTGTGTCTTCTCTAATTGAAGCTAAACTAGATTATGATTATGCAAGTGATGAGCCAGAAAGTGAGGATGAGAGTGATGAGCCAACAAGTGAGGATAAAGGAAGAAATGCTTAAAGATCTTATATAGAGGCTTCAGCATGTCAAAAACCTTAAAATTGGATATAACTGTCAAGCGGTAACTTTCCCTTTAATTTTTATTAGTTTTATTTTTTTTGCAATTTGTGTGCTTTTAGGACTTATGATTATTAACTTTAGGAGAACTTAACTTATTATAAATAGTATATTGGTTTGGATGTGCATTTTGAAAGTGATGATTGCGACCAACGACTTGCATAACTTAAATAAGATTATCAATTTTTAAAAGTGAATGGTCTTATTTTTCTGTTATAAGTATTGCACCATTCCCATTGCTTCGCTCGTTTGGAAGATAAAGGTTTCACTTTTCCATTACACACTGATTGGTCTCAATGATGCAACTGAAAGTGAAGATTAGTAGGAAGTAGGAACTAAAGTGGGCGAGGTTAGTTTTATCGATGGAACTTTGAAATCATGTTTAGTCTAGTAATTGTTACTGCATTCCAAATGCATACAAATTAGTTGCTCTCACGTGTCTAAGATTTAGGGGATTTTAAACAATGCTTGTGTTAATTGTAAAAAGTGGCGATCTGTTGAGAAACTTGTTCACAAGCTTTTCAACTATCGGTGCTAAAGCTGTGCAGTGCTTGTCTTATCTTTCTTTTCAAGTTCTGATTATCAAGTATGTTGGCAATCGTGTTGATAGATTAATAGTGCTTATGCTTAGCCTTCTTCTATGGTGCTGATCTTATCGTATGTCATGTGCTTCCGTGAATAAGGGTGTCAAAAAAATCAACCTGAAATAGGGTTTTTCCTATATGGGTTGACCTGATTACCCGAATGCTAAATAGGTCTAGGTTTCAGGTTAAATCCATTTGGATAGTTTGGGTTCGGGTTAACCCGATAAAACTAAAAAGGGTGTCAAAAAACTAAACCGGTCCGAACTGATTAGACCTAACCCAAATAGACTCGAACCCGTCCAACCTGAAATCTTAATTGGGTCGAGTTTTGGTGTTTTTTTTAGCCTCGACTCAAATATACCCGACTCGAATAACCCCGAACCCGACCAACCTGACCGTATTAACACCCCTACATGCGAATCCTGCTACGCTCAGTTGTGGTCTTGTACTTGCAGATGAAAGTCCTTTCTTGAACATACTAATATAGGTTGCTTAAAGGCACAAAAGAAACCACCTTGTCCTTATTTTATAATGCATGGATATAGGTTAGAGTAAAATGTTCAGTTTTAGAGGTTTGTCTTCTTATGAGAGATTTCTTATTTACCTTTGTATGCCTATTGGAATGGTCATTGCATATGGGTCATTGGAGAGAAAATGTTTACCCCTATCTGTTCCTTGAAGTCAGAGTCAACCAGCCTATGATATGTCGCTCCAGCACTCTTCAACCCGAAAGGCATTTTTGTATAACAAAAGTCTCTTTCTTCTGAATGGAAAGTCGTATTCTCTTCATCCTTCTTTGTCATTTGTATCTGGTGATACCATTATAAGCATCCAAGAAGCACTCGTACTTAAATCCCATCAACGACTCAATCTTCTAATCGATTTCTGGCAGAGGATATAGATCCTTTGGGCATGCCTTGTTCAGATCCTTAAAGTCGATGCGCATGTTCTAGCTTCCATCGACCTTCTTTACTAGCACAGGATTGGAAACCCATGGGGGATATAATACTCGCCTCACCATCCCTGCCTTGAGCCACTCATTAACTTCGTCAGTTACTACATTCCTCCTATCTCGAGCAAGGCTTCTCTTTCTCTACACCTTTGGTTCAATGTGAGGGTAAGTATCTGGGCGATGCTTCGTTATCGCTTGAAGAATACCAGCCATGTCAGATGGAGTCCACGCAAATACATCAGCGATCTTTCGGAGGGTTTGTATCAGTGCATGTTTGCATTCAACAGATAGGTGACCTTCGATGGTGATGAGCTACTCTAGGTAGTTATCGTTTACCACTATCTTTTCCCCATAACTTGACTTTGATCCCATCTCAAGTTGTTGCCTCTCTTCCACATCGTCATTGCATTGGCTCCTTCCCTGGCCTTCGAGGTCGAGTCTCCATCGTAGTCGATGAAACCCTAGGGCCAACCACTTCTGAACTTATTTGCATTGGGCTTGGGTCTGCTATGCGGGCATCTCGACTTAGGGATTGAGCTTCTTCGATTTTCCTACACTCTCTCAGGGTCTCCCTAGTGGTAGCTACAATAGCTATCCCTTTTGAAGTTGGAAACTTTATCATTGAGTGAATATTGGAGGCTACAACTCCTAAGATTCTCATCTCCGCCCTACCTAGTATAGCGTTATACGAAGATGGACTCTTGACCACTACGGATTCCATTACTACAGTTTGAGTTCTCCCATACTCTCCCATAGTGACCGCCACATCGATAACCCCCATGAGGTAATTGACTTCTCCTGATAAACCCCACCACTAGTATCCATGATTCCTTCAACCTTGACCTCGTTTGATAACTTAGACTCCTGAAGCAATGTTCATACATGATTTCCGAAGAGCTACCGCCATCAACGTATATCCTTCTAACCCTTAAGCCCTCAATCATGGCATCAACTATGACCAGGCAGTCAACTAGCTGGTAGCGGGTCACTGATGGAAATGATATCGCGTTATCCATCCAATGTTCAACTCTCTTGTAGGGTCCCTTCGGGTACCCCTGTGATATTACCATGTTTATAATCTTCTCCTTCCCTTTCGATAACCCCTTGTTCTTTTGGCCATTTCGAATGTCCTTCACCAGATGAGCCAACCTCCCTGAAGCCTTTGCTTCCTCAATCTGCTTCTTGAAGTGATAGTAGTCATTTATTTTGTGACCTCAGTCTCGTGAAGCCTTCTTTCTTATCATAGGGAGCATAAGTCCCCATGCTTTTTCTTTGCCCCCTTTTATGACTTATGTCCTTAGACCCACTCTGATTTTTATTTTCATACCAACCAACTCTATTAGCACTCTTCTCCCCTGATGAAAGCCCTAACTCTTTCCCACATCTCATCAACTGTCTTTAGGATCTTGTCATTGAGCTTCTTAGCTAGCTAGGGGTGATTGTGCCATGCATGAATGCTGATATTCTTAACACCGAAGGCACTCATTTGATGTGTGCACTCTCTACCTTAAAACGACCCATGAACTCTTGAAGCCCTTCATTTGGGTTTCGCCTGATTTCATGTATCTCTGTTGGATCCTTGTCATGTCGTTTTTGTTGCGAGAACTCTTCTAAGAACTTGTTGCTCAACTCTTCAAACCCATTCACACTCTTTGGGTCTAAGGTATCAAACCAGTTTATTGCCGAACCATTCAGGGTCTGGTGGAACATCTTGCACCACACTAACATAGGCCACTTTTCTTGTTTAGATGCAGCAGAAAAAAAATACTTAGGTAATCATCCGGATCTTTGTTCCCCTCAAACACTCAGATGTTTGGTGCAAGTTTGGCCCGTCGATGATATCTGAAACATGTGATCCTAGAGGTGAAAGGCATCAGATTAGGCCGCCTATAAGGCATACTCAAGTCCTTTGAGCTACTATCAGACATGGTATCATACCATGAGTCTGAGATTGACTTCCTTCGTGAGACCCTCACTGACTGAGGCTTCGACTTGACACTCTTAAACTTTGATCTATATCGTGCCTCTGCTCTAATTGATCGATGAGACTTAGAGATACCCTTTTTCCTCAAGACACTCTTCTGGTGTTTTCAGATGGATCGAGACCTACTTCAGGTCCTTGACCTAGATGATCCACTAAAGGAGTATGATCCTACTTCTTCTACCGAAGGACTCTTCTGAGAGTTCTCTGACCCAGCTCCGCCTGACCCTTCATTGAAGAGCCTGCGAGGGGTTACCTTCTCTAGGCTCAGGTTGTCAAGCTCATTGACCATGGTTCTTAATTCATTAATTCCTTCACAAACGCTGGAGAGGTGCCTTCCTAAACTTGTCCGGCGGAGCGGAGGTTCCTCCTGGAGGAGTCCTCTTGGTCTTAGGTGCTCTGGTGTTCTAGTTTTTACCCTCCTCAAATTGAGGATCCTTCGTACAATCATCCATTGTTAGCACTTGGTAGATTGGTACTCCGGTTTCACGAATGGCCCCAATGTTTGAGCAAATCTTCGTAAATGCTCTTCATCCCTGATCCTCAGGAGGTCCTGCAGCTGTTGCTTCGTCTCTTAGGCTGAAAGGCATGAAATAAGAAGAATCCGTTAGCCACCTATCCGGGTTTTTAATCCAAACCAAGCTCCCCCCCCCGAACAAATTGAGGTAAAAGTACTTGGTATACAAAGAATAATAAGGGAAGGTGGAGTAAGGGAGAAAGGTGAGTACAGAAGTGTGTATGTGTGTGTGTGTGTGTTAATATGAGTCCTGTTCATGTGTGTGAACAACTCATTATCTATACTACATTATAAAGCATTTTCCACCCATTATTGAATGTTGAAAAATTAAGTAATCTAAGTTATAAATCATAATGTACAATCGTTAAAAGCACCCAACAAATTAATTATCCAAGTTATTGTTAAATGCAACCTTTCATCACAAATTGGACAATCTCTCCTCATTAAATGTCAAAAATTAAGTAATACAACTATTTATGCTTAATGTACAATATTTGATGCAAACAACAAAATAACAAAATAATTTTTAACATACATCTCTCTCCTCATTCAATGCAATTTTTTAAGTAATACAAATTTTTATGCACATTGTACAACATTTTATGCAAACAATAAAATTCTGCCACATATCTCTCTCTTCATTCAATGCAAAAAATTAAGTAATACAAGGATTGATGCACATTGTATAATCTTTAATGCAAACAATCTTTAATGCAAACAACAAAAAGTTGAAATTCAATAACACAACCATTAATGCAATATGTACAATTAACCAATTTACAACACATACTTATTGACTGGTCAACACATTTAATGTCATTCTTAGAACACTCATTACTAATTAATGTAATTTTTAAAACACACCTGAAATGAAAAGTATATATTATTATACACATTGTACAAACTAATAAAACACACAAAACTTTATACAATTTATATGCTAATACATATCTTTCTATACTACTATATAATGTATCTAGGACATTCTATCTTTTATCTATATCTATATCTATATATATACTACTATATAATGCATTTAGAACATTTTAAATATAAAAGTCTTAAAAAATTAAGAACAAAAATATTTATTTAATAAGAAAGTAGTAAGCCATTAGTCAATGGAGTAACACATTACAATTTGACTCAAAAGTTGTATAATAATACTAATTAATTCAATATTTATGACAGTCAAAATTGAGTCAAATAATCTTTGTAAGAGCCTGATAATTAAATGAACTGAATTCTATAATCTTGTAACAACAATCCTGAAAATTAAATGTCTTCATCCCTTTAATATTTATATACAAGCTCAATTACACCACTCTCTCTGAACTAAAAAAACAAAATCATCTTCACTCTCTCTACAAATATGCTTTCACAGTCTCTATAATAATACTAATTAATTAAATATTTATAACAGTCAAAATTGAGTCAAATAATCTCTGTAATAGCCTGATAATTAAATGACTTGAATTCTATAAACTTGTAACAACAATCCTGAAAATTAAATGTCTCCAATTCTATAAACTTGTAACATCCCTTTAATATTCATATATAAGCTCAATTACACCACTTTCTCAAAACTAAAAAAAACAAAACCATCTTCACTCTCTCTAGAAATATGCTTTCACACACTCTCTAAAAAATCCCTCGGCACCGGTACAACAACCATCATCACCACTAATCAAGATTCAAAAAATAAAAGCACCAGAAAAAGGACAACAGTTTACCAACAAAACCATCAACTCAAAACAGGTCAAATTTATAAACCCAAACAAAACACCAAATGATTTATCATCGATGTCATCAAGATTCGGTTTTAGCAACACCACCCAACCACTTAAACATCATCAAAACACCTAAACACAACCGATTAAAACCACCAAATAACCAAACCAGTTAGATTCGCATATTCAGATGATGGTTGTGTCAGATATTTCGGTTTGTGGTGGTGATGGTGTTGATGTCTATGAGTTTAAATAATAGTGGATATGAAATTATTTGCATTGTTATTGCCTTAAGTTATTTTAATTTTAATTATTATTTATTTGTACAGTTATTGTTAGAAAGTCGTTTAACCGGATAACATTTGTTCACCGCAAAATATAGTCACATGGTACCCGTCGCCGCATTGCGCGAGTATCCTGCTAGTATACTACATGGGGTTAGCTCCAAGACACAAGCATTGTGGAAGCCACGTTGTCTTCTAGAGGTAGCGCATAAGTAGCTGGCATCAGACTTGGTCTTCGAAGTCAAGGTTGTCTCTATGCTCCAAGCACTAGTTGTGGACCAAGTGTCTTGCTATTCATACATCATCGTACAACGTACAACGGTTGTCAATGTACTAGCTTTGATGGAGACAATGTTCCACCTCCCGTGGAGACATTTCTCTTGTGGAGACATTGCTCCACCTCCTGAGGAGATACTGCTCCTCCTCTAAAGGAGAAAGTGCTCCTTACCTCCTAAGGAGACATTGCTTCACCTCCTGAGGAGACACTGCTCCTTACCTCCTAAGGAGACACTAGACAATACTCCTTACCTCATGTGCAGACACAACTCCATCGTCATTGCCTCTGGACTTGAGGTGATCTTTGTCACCCCAGCTACTCTAGCGGACTGTTCCAACATGGAGTGGTTTTGTCTTAAGAATGTTAAGAGTTAATTGTGATTGTTTCCCCCAAAGTATCCGGACACTACCTCCACGGTCTTGTTTCACGCTTTGAAAAGCATGGGGTTTTTATATAGTTTTTATACACGCCAATCATCGTGTCCAAACTTTTACCGAAAATCACACCAATGTAAATACAATAGTATACGGAAAAAAGCGTGATTTTTTTTTAAATTGAAAAAAGAAAAACCACTAGAAAAAGTGTGGACTTTTAAATCATACATGTCATTCTTTATATCACACGCACCTTTTTCCCCCAATCACACACACTTTCCTAATGGGAGGTGATTTGTACACACATTTTGTTGGCCATCTATCACTAAATATGCATGTTTGTGTTGTACTTTGAAAATTAGCGGGCGTACTTGGTAGGTTGAAAAAAAAAATTGTATGTACTAATCACCTTTACCTATAGTGATTTAAACCTAACCATCGCAAATCATAAACACTTTCACTTTCAATTTAAATCACAAATATGTACCACTTGGATTTAAATCACAAATAATCACAAACACTTTCACTTCGATTTAACTACTTAAGGGAAGAATTAACTACTTCAATGGTTTGTTACGGCGCGAGACATCAGGTGGTGGTTTGGTAATCGGTCCAGTTACAGTCACAATTGCTTAAACTGGTCCAATTCAACAGCCGCGCATCAAAGGTATACATACTACGGAGTATTAAATTTGTGCGTTTATTTTGTAATATGCTTGAGTTATTGATGAATGTGAAATTTTTAAAAAAATTGATTGGTAATAATATAAGCTATTTGCTGCGAATGTTGTAATATGCTTGAGCAAATTTTGGAGTCTGTTGTTGAGTATGACTATTTTTTGATCAACTTATATGAACGGGCTAGCTCTTATTATAAGTGTTTGAACAATTTTTTCGAAATTTTGAAGTCTGTTGTTGTTGAATGTTGAATGTGACTCTTGGAAAATTGCATGTGAACATAGGATCCCTTATTTTCTCTTTTCATTGTGGTTAACAACAATTAGGCCTTAATGAATCTAGTATATGAATGACTTGAAATGTGTATGCTATAGCCATTTTTTTGTCTTTAAAAATTGGTTAAAAGTGATTTAGTATCTTATCATATATTATTTATGTTTTTATTTACTCATTACATTTTAAATTTATTAAAACCAATTTGATTTCAATTTTAATGATTTAAGGCATTGTATCAGAAACTTGGTAAGTATAAGCGATGGATAAAAGTTGGATTAATGCTCTGATTACAAGCAAAACTTTTAGAGATGGAGCTAAAAAATTTATAAGTTTTGCTCATGTTTGAAGTATAAGAGGAATTGATCAAATGTCCATGTAATAGATGTTGTCTCGGTTAATGGTTAGATGTGGATAACGCTCATGGGGGACATATTGCGTTATGGTTAGTTCAGCAAATAAGTTTTATGTTTAATTAGTGTAGTTTGTGGATGATTGAGTTGAAATGATGTCTAACAAGAGGTTGGGGTTTATTTATAATGAAATGATTTCGTCCTTGTATACAAAGTTAATTAATTCTCTCTAAGTTTATGGAAGAAAAGATATTCTGATCGTGATATAATTGATCGATATAAGTTGATAGCGTACTGCATATGCTGTTTAGGTTGACGGTTTATCAGTCTAAGGTAATTGATCGTGATATAATTGATCGATATAAGTTGATAGCGTACTGCATATGTTGTTTAGGTTGATGGTTTATCAGTCTAAGGTAATTGGATTTTCCTGTTGGACTCAGTGCTGAAGAGTCAAACTGTTGTCTACTCGTTTGTTTTTGGAACGATTAAGCCGAAGGACTTCGATTAGGTCTGCACGTTTCGTAATATCGTATTTTATGTGTTTTGCTCATGTTTTCATATGCATTATGATGTTTTCGTATGGCATGGAAGGGAAAATATACAACCTAACCACCAATGCATATTGGACTGCTACATCTACTGCCATGCTAACTAGGCACCCTAATACGCCAAGTCACCAGAACTTGAGTCAGGTCATAGTAGATTAGTATGGATTAAGTAGATGGGCATGCAGGGAATGGAAGTATAATTAATAGCTGATGTGGCAGGCGCATTTTTCGTTTTCTCGAGGTTAAAAGTAGGAATTGCGAGTGGAAAAATCTTCTCAGATGGATATCTGTTTCTTCATTTCAACCATATCATTTAGTCAACATTACGAATAAGAATAGAGTAACACGTAATAAACAAAATAGCACCGCTTCAGCTGCAATTTACTTCTTTTCTTTTAATATGATAATTTCATCTATACATCACAGCAGTCTTCACTTTTCACCCTCTTAGTCTTCACTTTTCACCCTCTTAGCTAAGATTTAATTGCTCAGTTAGATATGCATTGTATTAGGAAGATATTTTAGTTGTCAACGGATCTGTAAAAAAGTATATGGGTGAACACATTTCAATTGCTCTACTTATCAAATGGCAGAACTCACATTTCATGTTTAGTGTAATTTTTAAGGCCCTTTGAAGCTTTAATGATTCTTCCACCTTCCATTCGATACGAAATTTTTTTATATAAACGACTGTAAGTCAGCTATTCGATAGTTTATGCATGTATAGATATTAAAAAGCTGGACATCAATATTACATATCCATATAATTACATATCCACATAATTAATGGACATGTATACAAGTTTTCCCTTAGAAAGTCGAGTGTTTGCTGTTATCAGAATTATGACTTGTATTAAGTAAAGTTTTCCACTTTCTGAAACCATGTTTGATGAACAGCTTTATCTTATCTGTTAAGTTGACTGATAAATAGTTATTGAGATCTAGGTTCTAGCATTAAATCATGTTACAGGAATGGTTGTTGGTAATGATCGTGTGATATTGAAATAATGAATCGTGAAGATTATATAACTATGAATTTTGAAGGAGATAGGATTCAAATGTTTTTGTGCTGCTGGAAGTAGTAATAATACTATTTATTGTGTGGAATGGTTAATAGATTGAGTATCCAAGCACTTAATATAATACCTTCGTAGGTTCTAGCATGAACTGGTTTGTTTTTGGTTTCGCAAGTCATAGTTATGAGTTATTATGTATTTCTAGGTTTCTACCATTATGTGTTGAGCTATATATAGATGATATTTATTTAGATACAAAAATAAATTTTGGTTTTCATTCTCGTTCTTTAGGAGCTTGATGAAGACAAAAGATTGAAGCTTGATGAGAATAAAAGATTGGAGCTTGTTGAAGTCAAAAGTTAGAAGATTAGTTGCAGATTTAACTAGTTGATAAATTGGTATTAGTTGCAGATTTAAATTAATTGATAAATTGGAATTAGTTGCAGACAAAAGTTGATATTAGTCTCGTCTAATTGTTCTTTTATATTAGTTGCAGATTTATAAATTGGTATCTTTTATAATTAGTTGCACATTTTTGTATAATTTTTTTTATGATTAGTTGCAGATACTGTGTAAGAACTAGCGTGAGCATCGGGTCGGAACCGACCCGAACCGAAAAAACCGAAACCGAACCGAATAAGGTCGGTTCGGCTCGGTTTGGTTCGGTTTATGTAGTTCGAACCGACTAAGTGTCGGGTTTGAGCCAAACCGAACCGAAACCGACCAAACCGAAATATATATCCAAAACCGAAAACCGAACCGAATAAGCTCGGTTCGGCTCGGTTCGGCTTAGTTTGTCGGGTCGGTTCGGTTTTCGGGTTACTTTTTTCAGCCCTAGTAAGAACTATCATATAAGGTTCTTTTTTGTCATGAGTTGCCAATTTGTCCATGCTTTTTAGCGTGTAGTTTTTTTTCTTCATGATTTGCCAATTTGTCCACACTTTTTAGTGTTGAGTTTAAATGTATTGTTTATTCACACACTACACTGTGTACTTTTAGATAATTTCTTCACGCTTTTTAGTGTGGAGTGTTTGAATGTTTCTCTACGCTTTTTTGTATGTATTTTTTTCTTGACTCATAGATACTCCACGCAAAGAAAAGCG
>BQNB010052866.1:16002-40280 GCA_026074375.1 Tanacetum coccineum | reverse complement strand
TTTTAGTAAAAGAGTACCACTTTGTGACACAAAGAGACAACTTTTTGATAGAAATTGAGATAACTTTTCCAAAATCACAAGTTTTCTAAAGATGTTTGAAAACTATGATTATACAACCATACTAATATAACAACAATTGGATGGTCACTAAGTCACTCACTCCACATTCTGTTCATTGCAGAAAACAGCCGAAACCAGACATGACTTAGACCATTTACCCAATTGAGTATAATAGATAGTCATAAACTATTTTGAACTTGTTTTTGAAACAATCTTTTCAAAACTTTAAACATTTTGCCTTTGTTGTTACATGAGAAACTTATTATTACAGACAGTTGAAGCACCATTTTGTTATTTTCTCTTCATTTTTGAATCATAGATCACTGGAATGAAATTGTTTGGTATACCAAAACATTAACTATATGTTTAGATTAATGTTTTCTTAACTTAGTACCGACAGTACAATAGTTAGTACTGTCAGTTATACTTAGTACCGCAGTACAAAAGTAGTAAGTTTTGCTGGTTAGTTAGTACGTTAGTAGAAAGGTTAGTTTGTAACGTTGAGAAGATATTTAAAAGATATTTATGCGATATTATATATTAATGATATGTAGCCTTTTAGGGTTATTCTTGATGATATAAAGGAACTAGCATTTAGTTAGAATGATAACAGTTCTACACAATGATCATACAGAACTACTCAATTCATAGAAAACATATGTGATCATAGTTTAGCAATTGTAATCCCAAGAACACATTAAAAGGTTGTTTATTCAGTTATTCATTGTTCTTCTTAGTACTGTGTTAAGATTCACGCCATTTTTTTAAACACATAGTATTCAGTCATTGGTTTCTACATAGTCATTTGTATTTATTATCCTGGGCTATATCTTTAAGGCTGCAAAGATCCATTCAGTTTAACAGGAAGGAACCTTTCAAGTGGTATCAAAGCCTTTGAGAAACTCTGAATAAGAAGAACAGATAAAACCAGTTATTCATCTCCAACCAACAAAACTAAACATGTCTGGAACACAAGATGAAAATCCACCACCACCACCTCCACAAGAGACACAACAAACTCCTCATACAGTCTCAACCATCAAACTGCCTATTCTCAAAAAGGGAGAATATGATATATGGGCTATGAAGCTAGAACACTATTTGGCTCATACAGACTATCCAAATTTGGGAGGTTATCCAAAATGGGGAATGGTCTGTGTCATGTAACAACTGATAATCAGGACAATTTAAAATTTTGCCTCCTAAAAATTCAGCAGAAGAGATAGTGGCCGAGAAAGAGAAAGAAAAGTTTGGACCACATTGTAATGGCCATACCAGAAGTTCATCTAGCTAAATTCCCTAGACGACTGGATGCAATAAGGAATGTGGGAATGCCATTAGAATCCAGATTTGGGAACACTGGATATGTGAATCCAAAAAGATGCAGAAGTACATCTTGAAGCAACAGTTTGAAGGATTCACTGTATCCAACACAGATGGGATTCACAAAGGTTATGAGAGATTCCAAGTTTTCTCATGTCATTAGAGATTCATGGAGCAGGTGTTATCTATATGAAGTTGCAAATCAGAATTTCTAAGAAATCTCTACCTTCTGCTGGTTACAAGTTTCCATAATTTATGAGGATCAACAGGAATGGACAGTCTCCGTTTAGATGACTTTTTGATAAAACAATCTAAGATGTCTTTGAAATTGAGTGTAACAAAGGCTCTATGCATCATCAACCAAACTTGCAAAAAATTAGCATTTGTTTCTAAAAACACCGCAGTACTATGAGTTAGTACCGCTTCATGGTGTTTCAATATTCTTGGGTCCATTATACAAAGCCTATGACAAACATCATATTTCATTGCTTGACAAGACAATCAAGTTCTCCTAAACTGGATCATGAGGACTTAGACCAGGTTGATGAATATGACCTTGAAGAAATGGACTTAAAATGGCAAGTGGCAATGATCTCCATGAGAATAAAGAAGTTCTACAAGAAGACTGGTAGAAAGCTACAGTTTGATGCAAAAGAACTGTTGGTTTTGATAAAAACCAAAGTGGAATGCTATAACTGCCACAAAACATGGCATTTTTGCAAGAGAGTGTAGAACAAAGGAAGATAACAGGAGGGGATATGATTGCTGGAATCCTGGAAATAATGATGGGACAGCATGGAAAGAAAGAAGAGTCTCTAAAGCTCAATGGTGACAGTTGATGGAGAAAGTGTTGATTGGACAACTCATTCAGAAGATGATGAAAATTATGCTTTCATGGCTAGCAACAGCTCAGGATCAAACACACAGGTAACTTCCTGTTCAAATGAGTGTAAAGAGTCTTATGCTAATCTTAAAATACTATATGATGCAGAGAGAGCTAACTTGTGATTGCTAGCGTAGAGAATATAAAGGCTTATACTAAGCCTTTAAGATTGTTGAAGCACCAGTTAGTTGACAATCCAACAAGGTCAACATTGGTATGAACAAAAAATCAAATTTATGAAAATAGATTTAGATGATAAAACAGATGTTCTAACATACCATAAGAAATTGTTGGCTAAAGCTCAAAAAGAAAAAGATGTTTTAGATGTCATAGTAGACAAATGGAATCATTCTTCAAAAAATCTTGGTAAAATTATAAATTCTCATATGAGTGCCAGGGATAAATTTGGGCTAGGGTATGGTGATTACATATATAGTGGGATTTTAAGTTATGAAAACGAAGTTTTGCAAAGTGTCTTTAAGGGTAATAAAAGTGATTTTGAAAATCTACCTTTGCATAAAAGGCTTGGAAAAACAGATGAAATGCAGGAAGTCCCCACCCCATGGACAGGTATTATTTGCCCTATGGACCTGATTATTGTGAACAGATGACTTCACAATTATACATTATGTCCAGCAAGACTCAACAAGTGAATCTGTAATCTTCCCAAACAACTGAACTTGATACCTGTGACTCTAACATTAGTACAGAACCTTCTGAATTAGTGTCTAAACCAGTTGTCAATGAATCAAATGTAGAAGTTCAACCTAAGGTTTGGTCTGATTGTCTCTTTCATTGAGGAGTATGAATCATATAGTGATGATGAGTATGTGTCTGTACAAACTGAAGAACTTGATACACCTAGTTTTGCTAACAAGCAAGTACAAAAACCTAGGGAAAATGTTAAGATTCATTCTACACATAGTCAAAGACCTAAGGGTAACAACAAAGAGTTGGGGCAAGGATTTACGGAAAGAGCATGTTTTGTCTGTGGTAGTGTTAGTCATTTAATAAGAGATTGTGATTATCATGTAAATATTGGCTAACAGTTCGAACTAACAAACAAAATATTTGTTCTAGGGTATTAGTACATAGGAGGGAAACCAACATGGAACAATGTTCAAAGGGTAAATAAACAAAATCAATTTTGTCCTTTAGCAGTACAAACAAGAACTGGATATAATCCAGTTAATACTGGCTAACGCTAGCTGTACTAAACATTTTTATACTAGCTAGTACAAAATATTAACTAATAGACAGTATAACTAGCATGCTCTGAAAGTTAACTCTGCTAAGCCCAATTGTGATGGTGTTAGACGCACGCAAATAATTTTTCACAATTCTCATTCACATCATCAAGGCTTTCAAACGCACAACAGTACTTAAAAACAAAATTTTCAAACAAAAAGGTTTTTTTCTGTTTAAGGTAAATAGAAGTTAGTACTCTTGGGGAAAAAATAGGTACTGCTGTTATGTCATCGCAAGTTATAAATAGAGAAAACACAGGTACAACAATAATATTCTCTCCATATAAATGGGGATCTAACCTTAGAAAATTATTCAACTTTTCAAACGATCTACTAGGCAGACTCAAGCCCACAGGCTTGGGTCCCTAAGCGAGGTACTAATCTCTTTTATTTTATTGTGCTAGGTTACTCACATAGATCTCTAAAGAATTAAAGGAATTATGATAGTGGAGTGTTCCAGGCACATGACAGGGAACAAGGTTTACCTTGCTGAACTTTCAAGATTTTAATGGTGGCACTGTTGCCTCTTGGAAGGTAGTAAAGGCTTTATTAATGGTAAAGGAAATAAAAATAGGTTAAGTTAGATTTTGAGGTGTAAGCTTTGTGAAAAGAACTTCGGCCCTATTCATCTTCTTTTCACGTGTCACAAATGTGTGACCAAAAAGAACAAGGTTTATTTTAACTGACTCTGAATGTATTGTTTTGTTCCTGATTTTAAGTACCTGATGAAAATTTGGTATATTACTTAAAGTCCCCAGACAACATTAGTACAGTTTAATTTAGAGAAACATTGTTCCATTTACGGAGGTTTGACTTGTTTAATTCTGCAAGGATACAACTGATGGAATCCAAACTTATGGCATAGGAGGCTGGTCCATTTAAATTTCAAAAAACCTAAACAGACTGTGAAGGGAAACCTTGTCAGAGGTTTACCTACAAAGCTTTTTCAAAATGATCACACTTGTGTTGCTTGTCAGAAAGGAAAGCAACACAAAGCTTCTTGTAAGGCCAAGTTAGTTAGCTCTATTAGTCAAACCCTACAACTACTTCATATGGACTTGTTTGGACCTACATCTATCAGAAGCATAAACCATAAGACCTATTGTTTGGTTATCACTGATGACTTTAGCAGATTTAGTTGGACATTTTTCTTAAGAACTAAGGATGAAACAAGTGCAATCCTTAAGGACTTTATAAGACAAATAGAGAACCAATTGAATCAAAAGGTTAAAACTATTAGAAGTGATAATGGAACAGAATTTAAAAACACAATGATGATTGAACTTCTGTGGGTTTACAAGGGATCAAGAGGGAATACAAACAATTTTTACCAGTACTCCACAACAAACATTGGAGTTGCTGAGAGAAAGAACAGGACCCTAATTGAGGCAGCAAGGACCATGCTTGCAGATTCATTTTTACCTAACACTTTTTGGGCTGAAGCAGTTAGTACTGCTTGTTATGTTCTAAACAGGGTATTAGTGACCAAGCCTCATAATAAGACACCTTATGAACTTTTAACTGGTAAGACACCAATTATAAGTTATATAAGACCTTTTGGGTGCCATGTGACCATCTTGAACACCATAGACCACTTGGGCAAGTTTGTTGGAAAATCTGATGAGGGATTTTTGGTTGGGTATTCTCTACAAAGCAAGGCTTTTAGAGTATACAATTTAGAAACCAAAAGAGTTGAAGAAAAACCTGCACATAAACTTCTTAGAGAACAAACCCAATGTTGCAGGGAAAGGACCAAATTGGCTTTTTGACCTTGATTATTTGACTGATTCTATGAACTATCATTCTGTTAGATCAGAGAATCAAGCTAACCTTCATGCAGGTCAACAAGAATCTAACCAAAATACAGGCACAAAAGACAAAATTGATGCTGGGGATTCTGAAAAAGAAGATGAATTGAACAAGACTGCCTTGAACGGCCAATATGCATTCTATTCTTCCAAAACAAATCTGCTTTAAAATCAGATAGGAAGGAGAGACAGGTCTTTAAGAGAGGAAGAAACAAGTCTTTCTGGATGATCTTGCAAGACTTCAAAGGCAAGAAAAGGAAGCTAATGAGGAAGCTGAAGCTCTCAGGAAGAATCTGAACGAGGAAACCGAGAACTTGTTTCTCAGGCTTAGGAGACTGCTAAGTTTGGCAGTACTAACATTTTTAGTACTGTATAGGACAACAGCTATGCAGGCTGGTACTAACCTTGTTTAATTACTAGCGGGTACTAAACTAGGATAGTTACGGCCCAGTCCTATAGAGGGGACTATCTCTTTATGACACAACAATTCCAAGAAGATGATTCAGGAAATCCTCCTACTTTGAGGATATTCATGAGATTCTACTGATGGTATATCTTTACAATTCATATTATGATGATGGGAGGGTGCAGAGGCTGACTTCACAAATTTGAAAAACAGTTGTGAATTGTTAGTCCTATTCCCACATCAAGAATTAATCCCTCTATCCTTCAGTACTTCTTCTAGGAGATCCAACGTCAATGTACAAACAAGAAGCAAAGTAAATAAACAGTTCTGAAGCTACATGCTTTTGTTTTAGTTATGGTTCAAAAGCGCAAAGGAGAAAACATCATAGACTTTAATTATTGTTTATTTGTTGGTTTTCTATCTCAACATGAACCCAAGAAGTTTTCAGAAGCTCTTAAAAATGAATGCTGGGTTGATGATTTGCAACGAAGATTGTTGATAGTTTGAGATTAACAAGGTTTTTGTGATTCCTAGTAGATTTGCTTATGGGGAAAAAGGTTATTGGTTACTAGTGGGTGTCACCGAAATAAGAAGGATGAAAGAGGAGTGGTTGTCAGGAACAAAGCAAGATTGGTTGCTCAGGGACACAGGCAAGAGGAAGGAATAGACTATGATGAAGTTTTTGCTCTGTGGCTAGGCTTGAAGCCATAAGGATCTTTTTAGCATTTGCTCGTATATGGGGCTTTAGTAGTCTAGCAGATGGATGTATGAAAGTGCCTTTCTCTATGGCTAAGATTGATGAAGCATGGTATATGTGTCTCAACCACCAGGTTTCCTAGATCCTAAGTATCCTGAGAAAGTCTACAAAGTAGTTAAAGCTCTGTATGGGTTACATCAAGCTCCCAGAGCATGGTATGCTACTTTATCCACTTTCTTGTTGAAGAATGGTTGCAGAAGTAGGGAACAATGACAAAAGTCTCTTCCTAAAGAAGGACAACTTGATATCATTTTAGTTTCAAGTCTCTGTGGAAGATATCATCTATGGTCTACAAAGAAGTCTTGGTGTGATGAGTTTGAGGCATTGATGAAGAGTAGATTTCAGATGAGTTCAATGGGAGAGCTCACTTTCTTTCTTGGCCTACAAGTCAAACAGAAACCAGATGGTATATTTATAAGCCAGGATAAGTATGTTGCTGAAATCCTGAAGAAGTTTGACTTTGCAAGTGTTAAGACTGCCAGTACACCAATTGAGACTCAGAAGCCATTAGTCAAAGATGAGGAAGCCAGTGATGTTGATGTCCATCTCTATAGGTCAATGATTGGCTCCTTAATGTATGTGACTGCTTCTAGGCCTGACATTATGTTTGCAGTCTGTGCTTGTTCTAGGTTTCAAGTCACTCCAAAGACCTCTCATTTAAGTGCTGTTAAAAGAATTTTTAGGTACCTAAAGGGAAAACCCTCACTGGGCCTTTGGTATCCTAGAGAGTCTTCATTTGACTTGGAATCCTACTCAGATAGTGATTATGCTTTAGAGCAAATCTTGACAGGAGGTTGTCAATTTCTTGGCAGGAGACTCATTACTTGGCAATGCAAAAAGCAAACCATTGTGGCCACTTCTACAACAGAAGCCGAATATGTAGCTGCTGCAAGCTGCTGTGGGCAAGTTCTATGGATTCAAAATCAAATGTTAGACTATGGGTTCAACTTCATGAACACAAAGATCTACATTGATAATGAAAGCACCATTTGCATTGTGAAGAATCCAGTATATCATTCGAAGACAAAGCATAATGCAATTAGGCACCCTTCATAAGATTTGCTTATGAGGAAGAAACTCATACAGGTGCTTACAGATTCAACACTAATGACAATGGAGCTGATCTACGAACCAAGGCATTTGATTGTTAGCCGATTTTCAGTTCTGGTTGTTTCAATTGGGATGGTAATCCATAAGCTACATCTGGTTAATGGGAGGCATATGAATGGGTCATAGTGAGTTAAAAGAGGTAAAACCAACACCATGGGCAAATTTATACTTGTTCTAATGAAACCCCAAAACACACACATCATAAGCTGTTATGAGCACTACTCAACGTGAACTAAGTTCAAGAGTAAGAAGATTGCTCAAGTTGTTCGTGCTTGGATTCAGAGTAAGAATTCTCTTGTGAAGCATTTTGAAGACATGAGATTATGTAGACCATTCAAAGAGTATTTGCATGTGTGGTTCAACCCACCAAGAGACGTGTCTATGTCATGTTTGCCAATAAAGGGGATGCATACCATTGGAGCGGTGTGTACCAGGTAAAATTGGTTAGTATGTGTTGATGGTGAGGGGAGGTTGGTTCAGCCACCTGAATAGTGAGTCATGGTTAGATGGGTCAGTAGGTGGAATCTATTTTTTTAATAATATTGTATGGATACACATTAACTAGAAGTGATGCTTGTCAACACTTTAAGAAGATTTAGAGAGTCACTGAGAAGAGTTACTAATGGTGCTGAAGCATTTCTGATAATTACATTGTTCATTCTTTGTTTGGACAAAGTTAGTACCGACCATGCAAAGTTAGTACCGCTGGGCAAAGTTTGTACCGCTAAAGAGAAATTGGAGAAAAATACCGCCAAGGGTACAAAGTGTAAATTGGAACGTTTTCTTTAAAATTAGGTCTTCTAAACTATAAAGAATCAATTTTTTCAATACGCACTCTTACTCAAGCAAATCTCTCTAACTAAAATTCTTCTTTACAAAGACCTAATCCTCTATTACCGACGATCTCTCTCTTCTAAGCAACCATGGTGCTCTTGAGTCCTTGTCCTAAGCACAACATGATCGGGCTCAATACTTGGAAAAGACTGAAGGGAATGTTGAGTTTCATGAAGTCATTGATTTTCTTCGGAGAAGTTACATTTCTCATGCGCTCACTGTAAGTCCTGTTGTTACGACCAAATTCGTTGAACAGTTTTGGACGTCTGCTAAGTCCAAAACAATCAACAATGGTTTAGGCACATAATGCCAAAAGTAGTGGCAAAGTTGTGTCTATCTCTGAGGCATCAATTCGAATGATCTTATTTTTGTTGTAATGCTGATGGGATAGGACACATTACCAATTCAAGCTTCTTTAATGGCTATTCAGCTTATGGGCTATGAAGGGGAGTATAACCTGTGTTAACATTTAATAAAGCTTTGTTTTTCAACCCCAATGGAGGTTTTTATTTCGCCAAATTAATCAATTGTTTAAGTTCCCAAATGTACATCTGGGCGATCAAATTCCTACCAATATTGCCACTGCTGTAATTGTTTAACAAACTAATCAAAAGTTATAATTTTTCCAAATTTATTTTTGATGGTATGCTTAGACATCTAGAGGAATAAGAGATGTTTGATAATGTTATCCTCGTTTTATTTTCTATATTTTTAGGTAGACAATTAGCTAATATAACTGTACCTTTAGATCACTTTCCTGTACATAGTTTAACTAGTAAAGTTTTTTCTTTTATGGTTAAGAAGGGCAAACGTTTCTCAGGCAAAGTTACACCTTTGTTGATACTATGTTGGTACAACCAACTCAGGATGAAGGGTGCTTACCTCAGAAAGTCTATCTGTTTTGAACAACCATCACCTTCTCCTGCTCCCACTGGTGAAGTCCCAAATGAGTCACTGCCTGACTCATCTTCTGCTCAACCAAGTGAGGTACCTTTTGAGCAACAACCTGAACCTTCCCCAAGAACTTCACCCAAAACCCCCCCAAACCTTTTTTCAAACCTACTCTTATTGTTCTGATTCCATTCAGAAAGAACATACTGCGAGAGAATCTGGGAGATCATTATCAATATGCATCCCTTTCAGGGATATGAGGATGAAATGGACTCTCCAAAATATGTCTATGATCTGTTGTATATCTTTATGTTACAGGTTTCAGATCAAGCCAATGGAACTTATACTTTGAAGGCTTGATGATTCACAAAGCTCAAGAAGCAAGCAAAACCTGTCATCAAACATTATAAAGAATATCTGAAGAGTATCTCATTGCGAAAAAGATTCCCAAGAAAGAGCTCCTCAAAGAAAGATAGGGTACACAAAGAGAATGTATCCAAACAAGGGAGGAAGAAAGCAAAAGGAGAATCATCAGTTCAAAGAAATCCTCTGTTTGATGTATTGCCTGCAGATAAAATTGATCACATGGAAACAGAAAATGCTCAAACTTAAGGGAGGACAAGAGAAATGGTGGATGAAGACAAAGAGTTTGATGAAGATAGACTTAGTACTGAAGATGTAGTTAGTACTGTCAAGGAAGGAGTTAGTACCGACTTTGAAAAAGTTAGTACTGACAGACCAAAAGTTAGTACTGACGAATCCAAAGTTAGTACTGATGAACAAGTTGAAGGTACTGAAGAGATCTTTGAAGGTACTGAAGAGCAAAGAGAAGGTACTGAAGACAAAGTTAGTACTGATGAACAAATGGAAGGTACTGAAGATCAAACTAAGGAAGAATCTGCTACTCAAGCTTCTCAAACATCCACTCAAACACACACTTCTATGACATTTGGTGATGATGACACAATAGCTACACTTCTCATCAACATGAGTAAAGCCAAAGCTGCTTCTAAAGAAAAAGAGAAAGGTGTAGAGTTGAAGGATGTTGAAGATAGTGATAGACCTAGGCCTACTTCTCAAAGATCACTTCTAACATTAAAACCTCTTCCAAAGATTGATCCTAAAGACAAAGGAAAGAAGAAGATTGAAGAGGATGATGAATCTGAAAGTGAAGATGATGATATTCCTCAAGCTGTGAAGAAATTCAAACAGCTTGAGAGTGATGAAGAGTTGGCAAGGAAAGTTCAAGAAGAATGGGAAGCAGAAGAAGAAAGAAACAAGATTGCTGAAGAAAAAGCAACAAATGAAGCTCTTATTAAAAACTTTGATGATATCAAGGCAAGAATTGAGGCAGACAGAATTCTTGCTGAGAAGCTTCAAGAGCAAGAAAGAGAGCAGTTCACAATTGAAGAAAGAGCAAAGTTCCTTCATGATACAATTGCTGCTCAGAGAAAGTTCCTTGCTCAACAAAGATCAGAGGCAATACGAAACAGGACCTTCAACAAGAATTCAATTAAGAAATCAGATGATGACCTACTTAAAGCATGTGGGGAACTTCAACATTTGAGTTGAAGAGATTAAGAAGTTTAAGACATACAAGCAATGTCTGAAAAAGATAAAAGGTAGATGAAGATTTCGTTGCTATTGGGTTGTGAAGATGGATAGATGAGCACAAAATAAATAATAGGAAAGATTCCCAAAAGAAGAAGAGAATCAAGCTAGGAATCTAAGTTGAAGTAAAGGAGAGGATGAAGGAGAAAAGGTATAACAGAATAAAAAGAAAGCACGGCACAAGGAAAAGATGAATGTCAAGAAAAAAGAAGTTTTCAAACAAGATACTCTCATGATGACTCATCTGACATTGTGAAAGAAACATGATGCGTGTGAGATTGTGCTTGACAATAGCTCCAGATGAGTACAAGGAAGTAGACTATGAAATTCTTGACAAGAAGTTTCCAATCATTGACTGGAAGACTGAGAATCTTGGCTCTAAACCACAGTTTGATGAATCTAAAAGATCAGAAGAGATTAATATGAATGTAGGTAACGAATAATGGTCAAAAAAGAGAAGCATCAGCACATTGATGAGAGTGCTTCAGTGTTGACAGAGAAGACTTTGATGTGTATATAAATCTTGTGATGGACATATATCAAGATAACTATTCCTGGAAGGTTTTGAAAAAGGTGTTGGGGAGATTTGGATTGTTATGTTCAATAAGTATGAAAACAAGATGAGTTTTGGAACTCACAGCATGAAATGGAAGTAGTCAGTTGGAAGCTGCATAGTTCTTCAGGGGTACACACTTTGATGACTGATGAAGGATTAGTCGTTCACATGCTAATAGAGAAGAAGTATCCTTTGAAAAAGGAAATAGTGATGCAAATGCTAAAGCTAAAATTGGAGTCTGAAGAAGAAAGTACTATGGCATTGGAATTAATACGATTTATCAAGAAGGTACTTGCTGATTTAGAATCCAAAGAAGAGGACTGATGGAAGTGAGAAGGGATTGAGTGTTGGCTAACCACCACACAACAAATGGTTATCAATTCACCATGCTTAACAAGCATAAGATGGATGATCAAGTAAAATTTATCCAACGATCTTGCATTCAGGAGAGCATGGAATACTCTGCAGCACCGCATAATTGTTGCATCTCCCGATTGCATGAACTCTTAGAACAAGTTGAGCATCAGGAATTACTTGTTGAGCCATGTGGAATACTGTATAATGACATGAAGTGATTAGTGAAATGAGATAAAGTTTATGTAATACACATTTATATAACATTTTTGTCTCTTTCCACTATGTCTATTTTTTATATGCTCTGGCAATTCTTTTTGAGCATATTCTAATCATTTTTTTCTCATGTGCCAATTCTTGCTTTTTCGGGCACATGCCATACGCTTTATTCGTCTTTTTCTTTTAATCTCATTTTGTATGCTCTGGCTTTTCTTTTTCGAGCATACTTTGATTTGCTTTTTCGCGTATGGATTTCATCTCTCTTTCTATTTTGAATTTCCTCTCCAAAAAGCATTTACGAAATGATACTCTTTCAAGAATAATAAAGATATACTCTGATTTTTGAAAATACCAATTTGGCAAAAACACAAGTTTGTGACAACCATTTTAATAAATCCAAGAGTATAACTTTATATTCTCATAAAAAACTTGTTTAGTAAAAGAGTACCACTTTCTGACACAAAATCATAGCTTTTGAATAGAAATTGAGACAACATTTTCAAAATCACAAGTTTTCTAAAGATGTTTGAAAACTATGATTATACAACCATACTAATATAACAACAATTGGATGGTCACTAAGTCACTCACTCCTCATTCTGTTCATTGCAGAAAATGGCCGAAACCAGACATGACTTAGACCATTTACCCAACTGAGTATAATAGATAGTCATAAACTATTTTGAACTTGTTTTTGAAACAATCTTTTCAAAACTTTAAACTTTTTGCCTTTGTTGTTACATGAGAAACTTATTATTACAGACAGTTGAAGCACCATTTTGTATTTTCCTTTTCATATTTTTGAATCATTGATCACTTTAAATGAAGAATTTAGTTACACAAAACATATTCTTATATACGATATTTGGATGGTCAGTAGATTGCTCAATCCTCATCCTGTTAATTTCAGGAAACGGTCGAAACCAGACACAATCTTCACCATTTGATCTATGTATCAATATAAAGATATGATTTTATAACAAAATTTATCATTTGCTTTCGTAAGATGCCATTTTGTTTAACGATTAAACCAGTTTGAGTATCCGTAAAAAAATATAGCCCATTAATATTCTTTTCCGAAACCCAAGCTAAAAAGCCCATTTTGCCTTACGAAACCCATTTATTAAGCCCAAAATATCATTTACGAAACCAACCCATTTGGCCCATTACTGTTTACGAAACCCTTTGATAAGCCCTTACGAAACCGAAACTTGAAAATTTATTTTTGTAAACATAATTATTAACTAGAAAAATGATAATCTTAAAGAATTTGTCTTGTTTTCCAGGTTATTTATCATTTTTTCGACAATTTAAGACTGTTCTTTTTTCTGAAAGCAAAATCTCAAATTTACGAAACCTATCACGGTTACGAAACCTAATGATCTTAGTCCACAAATGATATTTTCAGTGCTCAAGTCATTCCAATCATGTTTCAAGACACATGTTAATGTTTTGCCTCAATCAATTTTAAGTTTCAATCACTTTTCATATTTACGAAACCCTAGATCTATATGAAACCTATTTTATCAATCAATAACAACAATTAAAAACAAATAAAACAAATAGGTCATGTTTCCTTACGTTTTCTATCACAGAGATTCACTGAAACGATTTGGATCGTATTTTCTAAATTACAAAAGCTCAATGTGTGCAGAGGATTTACGAAACCTTTTTGTGAGTTTTACGAAAGTGACGAGGTTACGTATGAAAACTATTACTTTTATACTTCCAAAAATGAGTTTGTAATTTTGGAATTTCCAGTCCCTCAAGTTACTTACGTAAGCCATTTTGGTCCATATGAAAGTATCTTTTGAACTTGACATTGTTAGCCTTAAAATATGTTGGCTAATACGGAATGACACTAGTTTACTTATAGTCGGATACGCAGGGACTAGAAATGTCAAGTTAGGATAGTATTGCATATCAAGGACTATATATACCCTCCTATACTTCCATAGGAGGGTGAGGATTCATATTGTATCTCATAAGTGTTTGTTGTTTTTCTCTCTAGAAAACACACACACTCTTTCCTTTCTCTCTCTACAATCTTAATAATATGGTTACTTATTTGTTTAATCCTTCCCGACCTTCGGATCGTGTGTTAGGCTAGAATATTTATTGGTAAATGACATCAGAGCCTAGGTGGGAATTCGTGTTTGTGGTTTACTTATTTCATGGTGTTCATGGTTCTTTAGCTTATTTCGAGCTTATACTAATCAAATAAACCTACAACTTGCTTTTGGTTTTGGCTTATTTGATCTAAAGCTTTAAGCTTTACCTTTCTACTTGATTTAAGCTTAGGTTCATTGGATTTCATAGCTTATTAGTTGTTATAAGCTCATGGGTTTAGATTATATAGATTTAAGCTTATTAGGTCACGGCTTTGTAACTTATTTAAGGGTTTTCTTGCTTATTTGATTCAAAAAGTCTTGTACTTTCCTTTCTTCTTCATGTCATAGCTTATTCCTTTGAATTCGTGGCTTATTTCTTATTGTAGTAGCTTATTTGAATGTTAAAACTTAGTTTGTCAAGACTTAGTTTCTTAGAAGCGGTTTAGAATAGGTGTTAGACAAGGATTTGTACTTGTTTTTGTTTGCAAGTCAAAAATTAACTAAAGGCCAAAATCAAGTACAGGTAGCAGTTTGGCCAAGTGGTCCCAAATCTGGTAGAGGTTTGCCAACTTGGGTGGCGGTTTGGTTGGTTTAAGGGTGGCGGTTTACCAATTCTAAGGCATAGCGGTTTGATTTCATCAAACAGCGATTTGTTTACAAGTAGCGGTTTACTATATTTCTTGGCTTTCCTAAACGTTACTCTGCCAAAATTGAAACTTGGTATCGGTTTAGTTTCATTTTGTGGCTTTAAATGTCAATGATAGAAGATCGTTCGAGCCATATCAAAGTTTTAGAATCTGCTCAAGATACGGATGTTGGTTTGGGTGGAAGCTGATTCGGAAACTTCTTCAAAAAGGAGTCTATGAAGAAAGTTTTTCAACGTCAAATTGTCTACAATATAATTTGTGGTATCTTTCTATAAAAAGTGGTATTTATTAAAATTGTGTGTTCAACACTCCCTTCCTCAAATATGTTTAAAATGTGTGGTACTTACAATGTCATTTTATATGGATCAATTTTTGAGGGTCGAGCTTTTAAAACCAAAGCCTTTTAATGTATTTTGCGTACATCTCATAAATGTCAATTTTATGCATCCAAAAACATTTTGTAAAATTAAAATGTGGAAATTTTAATGTGAATTAATAATATACATTGTTTACTAAGGCATCTCACTTCGTCTTCAACATATTTGTGGTGTCATATCATTTTTTCCTTGTAATGTTAAGTTTTAAAAATTAGTGGTATCCCACATACTATGTTGAAGAGGAGCTATCAGAAAATGAATTCATGCAATATCTTGGAATAATTTTTCTCCCCATGAAATTTTTCATGTCATAAATTTTGAATCAATTAGTATTTCAAATACTAAATGTTTTATTATTTAAAATAAGGGGAGAAAATGTGATTAAAATTTGATATAGAAGAATGTGATCTTTAAGACTCTAAGTGCAACTCTTTCCTTCGTGTGCAAAACAATTTCGAATCTCGGTGCACATGTGTAAGGGGAGTATTTCAAAATGTTTGTATCAAAGGTTTTATGGTTTGATCTCTATACCCACAACCAATTAACTCACGACATCGATGAAGTTATAATGTGGTTATGGTTAGGTATAAGTCCTATGATCCTACCAGAACTGGAGGGATCTACCCAAGGACATTCCATAGATAGAATTAGAAGTCATTAGGTATGATTGGAGAAGAATAAGTATAAGGGAAATAATGTCGACTAAGGTTCAGCTAACACTAGAACAATCACAACAAGGTGTTAGTGATGACGTCTTGGTAAGCATTGAAGGGGTTGAAGAATTAAAAATAAATGTATGGATAAAGGGTGAAAATAAAGCAGCCCTCCACACAACTTAGGCAGAAACCGGGTAAATACATAATCAATCAAAATCACAATGATGATTGTTGATATTGAAGAAAGTCGTCATGGACCCAGTAATGCAATGCATAACCCTTCCCAGCCATTCGAGTTTCTCTCAAAAGAGACTTGTATCATTTGTCACAGAGATACACACGTTATCTATTGACATCTTAGTCCGAGATTGTTGATATTGAAAAGGTGGCAGTCAGCTCCAGCCTCCGATTACTAAAACCAAAGTATACAAATCGAGTCTAGAGACAAGAGAGATCCAATTATTAGGACACAATGTCAAAATACACTTGTTGAACACCATAAATTTCACAAGTTGCAACAAAGAGTCCTACGCATTATCCTTGAGATCGTGCCAGAACATATGAGTGATACTTAAGTATTCACATTGAAGATGGAAATCCTGCTTGAGCTAACATCAAACAAGCTCTTGGTAGGTGACTTGCAAGATTCTTTATGAATCAAGCTTGTGATAACTGGATATCAATTTTAGTCTAGTAAATGAATTGATGACTTAATCAGAAAGATAGTAACTATCTGATTCACTCTTCTTGTGTTTTCTGCTTTGAGACGTTCCGGTAATGAGAACATGTAAGCATGTTGAATCTAATACATCTGTGTTAGAAGATCCTATGCTTTAAGTTGGAAATCCTGTCAATGAGGTTCTTCTAAATTGAACCTACCTGATCATAGGACGGTCCTCACAGAACCGGAGGTTAGTGCAACCGAACTCAAGATGAATGACAATGCCAAATTTATCTTTTATTGCTAACCGTCTTATTTCAGGATTAGACGACGGTGCTGCAGCCTCATTCCAATGAAGTCGGATTCTTAAACCACATGCTCGTACTCAAGCTTTCAAAGTCAATCATTTAACAACAAGACCATTGATTCTAAACTTCCTCACCATCAAAGATCCTTAACGTCAAATAAAGACTCGTCTATTGGGGACAATTGTTAGTTTTATGATCATATAAGTCAAACAAGAATGTAACAAGTATGAGCATGTTGGTCAAGAGCACAAGATGATCAAGAAGGTCAAATCAAGATTATTCAAGACAAAGAAAGGATGTAAGATTAAGATCTCAAGAACTTAATGTCAAAATACGTAGGCTCATGATCAAGATTACATAAGTGACAACGAAAGATTGTTATCGGTCGTTACAAGCATGAATGAACGAAGCCATTACAAAAAAGAAAAGACAAGGACAAGACCAAAGAAGGGAAAGCTCAAACATCATATCTTCAACATTGGGGAAGGTCAAATCAAGATAACCACCATCAAGAACGTCAACGTTGGGGAGATCAAAGAAGACCTAAACATTGGGGGAGATTGTTAGCCTTAATTCTATTAAGTCGAACAAGAATGTTATCGGTCGTTGATCGTTATCAATTATATACGTATAGAATATAAAAGTAATAGAAAATTACTAAAAACCTTTGAGGACAAAAGTTAAAAGCAATTTTTATACAAAAATACTACACGTTTTAACCGGTAAGTGATTACCGAGGTCGTTACGTCCCAATGATTTATGAAATTGAATCCTCGTTTTCACTTGGACAACGATTTAAATAGGTTCGAAGATTTGTGATTTCTAAAATCCTAAAAGTGAGCAAATAAATGCACAAATAAAAAAACTACGCAAAACGTAAACGGGAATTAAACAAATGCAACAATTAAATCCTAAATTAAACCTAAAACTTGACTCTAAAATTATTTTTAATCCTAATTCACTATTAAAAAGGAAATGCTAAAAAACTCCTAAAACGAAAATGGTTAAAACTTAAAAACAAAGAAAACGAAAACGGGGACGAGAACCCATTCTTTAAAAAAATGACTTTACAAAACATTTACCCTACAAATGAAATTTTATTTTTCCTAGATGCAAAATGATAAAAGAAAATTTTAGAAAAGAAAATTATTATTTTTTATTATTTTTCTATTTTTTATGATTTTTTAAAGATTTAAACTAAAAAAATGATAAAGATTAAACTATTAATGAGAAATATCCAGAAAAATCACTAAAAGTCCTAAATACTCTAAGGAATGCAAGAAAATTAAACACAATCTCCCAGCTTATTTAATAAGCTGAGAAAATCACAAAATAAGCTACGGCTTTATATAAAAATTAAATGTACAAAAACATGTATAAAAGAAGTATGAAAACAAACACTAACGGATGAGCTAATGTAGCAAACTGGTTAAGTATGAGTGTGTGTAAAGGCAAGGTCGTGGGTTCGAGTCCCAGACCTTGCTTTTTATTATTTTTTTTATTTTTGAAAATTTTAAAAGCAAACTTGTAGAAAAGCTGAAAATAAGAACTTTTAATAAAAGAAACTTTTTATGAAATTCCCTAAATAAGCTGGAAATCATTTTAAAAGACAGAAAAATGCTAAACTTTCTTTTTTAGATTTTATATAAAACTTAAGTACTTGAAAACATGAAATAAGCTAAACCTAAGACTTAGTAAGCTGCTTTTATACTAAACCTAACCTAATAATCTTATTTGAAAAGAAAATAAGCACAGATTAATAAGCAATAAGCTGAAAATTCAAATAATGAACTTATAGGAAAACTACTAACCAAACAGCCTCTCAAGCAGACTTTGAGCTAAATTTAAGCTAATAAATAAGTACTTTAAGAAAAGAGACTTATACCTACTTAAAGCTTGACCTAAAGGCTACTTGAAAATGCTTTTGAAAATTATTTTGAAAAACAATTGCTTAATGAAAGAGTACTTTGAAAAGATACCTAATCCTTAGCATATGACAGTTTTGTTTTTGAAAATGAAAAGACAAAAGCTCATTTTAAAAGCTAAAAACAGATTATCAAATAAACTACTTTTTGAAAACTAACTTAAAAGAGATGAACCAGGACCCTAAATCTATTTGAATACTGAAAATCTAATCCTAAAAACTACTTTTACCCTATGAAAATTAAACTAGAAAAAGGACTTTTTGAAAAATGAATATACTTATACAGTTTGCACCAATTTGACCCAAACCTTAAAACTATGAATGCAGACCTAGAATACTTGATATTAACCCTTATAAAACACTAAAGTAAGAACAAATGAAGCACTTATATCAGCTAGAAATCAAATAAGCTAAAAATTCTACTATTACTGACTTATATGCCACATATTCAAGGATAAAGCTAGAAATCCTTATGAAAACTTGATCAAACTAAATAAACTAACTAGAATCCTAACTTACCAGCCTACAAATGATTATTTAACTCATACTTAGGATCTTAAAGATCCACAAACAGTACTAACTCTTGGTTAGTACTATTGTGCCAAACACCCCTTTAACTAGACTCAAAACCATTTAAAGCTTTTAAAAAAAATGAAATTGATCATTAAAATTTAGCAACCAGATATCAAACAACTTTATTATCAGCTAATTAATGACTAAAAACACTTAAACAATATCAAAATGACAGAATTAAAGCTATGCTAGATATTTTTGGATTTTTAATGATTTTTAAGACAAAATATGAAACACTAAGATCTAAGCTTCTAAAGTTGAAAACAGATGATCAATCATATCCGATAAGCACAATAAGACAGAATTAAGCACTAATAAGCTGAAAATAAGAAAATGCAATTATTAAGCTAAGAAACTTAAAATTTAAAGAAGACTTACAAAAGCCTTTGCATAAACAAGGCAATAATACTCAAGGAGCTACTCTAAAGCTCTAGCTAATCACAAGGATAAGCTAGTAAATGTCCAATAAGCTCTTCCATTGTAAGCTAATCATCCAAATAGCTAAAATCCATATTAAGCATAGGTAACTGATTTTAAGGGTTTAAGTAGATTAATGGCTTAATTGAGCTCAATTCCAAGCTTAGAGACTTGAAAGAGCTTTTAGTAGCTTATGACTATCTTAGAGAGCTTATGGGACGATTTCAAGCTTATTCAATCATATTTTGCATAAAAGTGAATTAATAGAAAACAAAGATCATATTAAGAAAACTTTAACTTTTATTAATAAAAGAGCAGGTTACAAAGGTGAAATTGAAGTTACAATAAGCTAAAACATTACTTGAAAGAAAATTACAAATTTAAAAGCTAATTTGAAAAGCTACTCAAAACTAAAAACTCTTCTCCATTTCTTGCTGTAAATGAGGAACCCTTGTATTTATAGCCTTGGAGTAAAGCTTCTAGGAGTCTAACCCGCGCTTCTTATCCATGATCTTAGCCCTTAATCCTTTGATCTCATTGATGGTCTGATGGATTGATATGATGAGCACACAGATTGCCAATGTGGCATTCTGTGTGTCAGACCTTGTGTGTTTCTTTTGCACTAGATTTAGTGCAAAAATCCAATCATTAGTGTGTTTCTTCCCATTAGCCGCGTGCCACTCTTTGTGGGATTGGACCAATAAGGAGCTTGTATGACGTTTCTTTGTGCCACATCATTGCTTGTTACTTGAATTACTAATCCACGCCGTTAATTTCCATTTACCCTTTGATTTGAGCTCGTGGTTAAAGGTAAGAGACGATGAATAGTAAATCGTTCTTGGCGCCTTTTTTAACCGTTTGGGTGGGGTGTTTGACTGAGGCATATATAAGGTTTGACTTGGGCCTTTTTATATCAAATTGGGCTGGGTAAATGATTATGGCTTGGTTTTTTGGTAAAAAGGGTTAAAGGTTAAGACATAACGACAGTTAGCCTTTTATAATAAAAGGACTAACGGTGTTATCCATTTTAGGGCTTGTAGTGAAATAGGTTTAACAATAAGGCTTAAATGGGAAATTTGAGGGTTTTTGTCTTTTTGTGGTTGACCAATGTTGACCAAGAGTTGACTTTATGTTGACCATTTGATCTTTCAGCAATCAAATCCCCTTCTCGTATTCGTGTTTGTTCGGTTTTTGACCGTTTTCTTGTATTATTTGTAATATCCGTACCTACACAATCACAAAGACAAAACAAGCAATATACAAGCATTTTATCCACAATTTTATCTTTTTAGGGACATTTTTGATATAGAAAAGATATGTGATTTCTCATATATCAAAATTCCCCAAACTAAGTGATTGTGTGTCTTCACGCAATATTATATGCTTTAAAACCAAATACTTCAAAACTTCCCCAAACTAAATCTTTGAAAAGTAGCAAAGAATTTTGTGAAAAGAGTTAAGAAATCACAAGTTATAAAACACCCCTTTTTCCCCTTTTTCAAAGCTTTTTTTTTAAACTTGAACTTAGAATATTTCGACTTTCGTTATTTACATAACTGTTAGGGATCATAGAACAAGATGCATTTCGATCCGAGAATGCCCCAAAAAGGATAAATTCATCATCCCCGACTTTTCACTTGCTCCAAACCAAGCTTAAAACGAAATCACCGCTAAATATTAGTAAAGATGCTAACACTACTCATATTTGCAACTTGTGGACTTTTCACTCCCGACATTTATTGTATCTTAAGTGAATGTGCTATTTTGAATTTCAACCATGCATCAACGTTTTGCAAAATACTATGCTTCATGTTCCACCCGAGAATAATGAGTTTGAAGGCGAGATCATCCCATGTAGCGACTTTCGTCTCGGCACATCCCAACCTTGCGGCTAAGTGACCAGGCTTTTGACACCCCACAAAGACTAGTATCGGGACTCACGGACCTAAGGTTTCAAAAACTCTCAGGTTTCCCGTATATGCATAGCTTTTAAAATAGAATAGTCAAAGTTCAAAAGCATATTTGAATTTAACAAAAAGAAATCTATTTATTAATTTAAACTTAATATTTATGCAGTTATAACCCTTGACCTTTTAGAAGGCTGCAACATCGGTTGTGAGCCGGCAAGATGCAGCAAACTTTTATCAGTCTCGGATTTTTATTCTTACTATGGGCTTTCTTTAGAAGACTACCACATCGGTTGTGAGCCGGCAAGAGGTAGTAAACTTTTATCAGCCCACAGTTTATGTTTATTATTATCATTATTATCATCATTTTTTTTACTTTATATAGAGAAGACTTCTTTTTGAAAAATTCAAGTATAAGTTTGAACTAAGACTAAATATTTTCCTATATATTACATAAAAATTGTTGATTTAAGTTTAGTCTCTAAAAACAGCACGTACATTAATCCGGTTTAAGAGCTTATGGGAGAAAAAGTCACAAATTACATACATGAGCTCTTAAGATTTCCAACTAATCCTTGTTTAGCATCCCACTCATACTTAACTCTATCATTTTTCGTTCTTCGCGAATTTCCGCGAACGCTTAGCCTAAAAGTTAAAGAACAAGCTAGAACTCAACACGCTCGATCGGGTCAAAATTTACTCTTATTCTACCCAGCAGGAAAGTCAAAATTGTGACAAAAACACTTATTTTATTTTTGAAAATTTTAAAATTTTTCATATTTTTGAAAATTTTGGTGGGAAAACGGGGTACGTGAGAACAACGGGCAAAAATAGGTAAGATTATATCGAAGATATACTACCCCATACTAAAACTAAACATTGTCCTCAATGTTTCCTAGCTAGAAACCCCATACTAGAACTCAAAAAGGGCGAATGCATAACTCAAGCCTGAAGAAAGTATTACAAAAATCTTAAGCCGTTTATCAAGTGTGCTAAAAGATAAATGTTAGTCGATAATAATCTTTAGGATATCGGATTTCCCCAAACTAATGGCAAGCAAAGGCTAGGAAGCTCGAGTGGACTGGGACAAAGCACCGAACACGAGAGTCTTCAGAAAATTTTGGATCAATCCTGCAAACAATCACAACTACAAACAACGAGAATCGAAAGAGTACAAGCCTCCTCACATCACAATAAGAAAGAAGATAGAAGGATAAGCATGGGGTGCCTCCTACGAAGCGCTTTATTTTTGGTAACCGAGTCACATAGCTTGACTTGATCTCGGAATTCATTCGTCCTTGGAGAAAGTATGGAGATCTTGGACTACCGTGGGTGGTAAGTCCCCTCCGAAGTAATGCTTCACACGATGACCATTCACCTTAAAGTTTGGACCATCGGTGTTAACCGTGATATTTAGTAAAGTGATGGTCATTAAACAATCTCGAGCCTTGTATAGGAAAACGTAGTTTTCAGGAGTTTAGTTAAGCTAGTTGGGCCTAGTTATCGGGCTCAAGCCCATTTGTATTAAGAACCGGCCCAACACAAAGCCCACAAGAATAGTCCACTCTTGTAGCTATTTAAAGCCCTCTCCAAGTGTGGAGAGGGTGTTGCTTCTCATTTTCTTTCTAGTGCAAGTAACCATCTTTTTTCTCTCTTTATCTCTCTCTCTAAAATCTTTTTCTTAATTTTGTGTTCATGGTGATGAAATGATATCATCTAACATGTGGTATCAAGAGCCTAGGTTAGGTTTAGTATTTTTGTTGTTGTGAGCTTTTTCAAGCTTATTAGTTCAGCTTATTAGTATGTTTTTGTCGTGTTCTTATTTTTTTAGCTTCTTACCATTCGGCTTATTATTTATTTAAGTCAAATATATTGGGCTTACTGTTGAATCATTTCATTTGGGCTTTTAATCCTATTACTCAGGTTTTGTCAAAACGTGGCTCCTCTTATCATAACAGTTTGCATTAATTTTTTCCCTTTTCTTCCTATTCAAAACGTGGCTTTTCTTATCATAAAAGGTGTCATTTTTTCTTCTTAACGTTTCTTTTTCAAAAAGCTTTATTTTTCTTTCTTATTTTTTTTCATTTTCGTTTTGGTTCATTTCATGTTGAAGCCCATATAGAGCTTATTGTTGTTGGCTTATTCGGTTGTCAAACTGCTTAGTGTTGTGTCCTCCTTGTTTAGAGCTTATTATGGTGGAAGTGCTTATTTTAGAGCTTCTTTGGTTGGCTTATTGTCCTTTGTGGTCCACTCGGTTGAAGACAAACGAAGGTGTCATAGATCCAAGTTTTAAGGAGCAAGGACGTTGGTGTTTTTTGTTGGTTTCTCAACAAGACAAACTCAAGGACGATTGTACGTTTTGGCTTCTAGTTGGAACCGATCTTGAAACCGAACAACTAAATCTCTTAGAAACCGAACAACTAGCAAACCGAACAACTTATTTCTGTTTAGAAACCGAAAAACTTGCTTCTTGTTGTGAACCGAACAACCTGTCTCCACTTTGAAACCGAACAACTTGTATTCAAGCAAGAACCGAACAACTAACAAGCTTGTTGGAACCGAACAACTTGTCAACCGAACTACTCATTGTAGTGTCAACTGAACAACTCAAAGCAATAGGAACGAACTACTCAAACAA